>CM070841.1:4756054-4983554 GCA_036326025.1 Chrosomus eos
TAACTTCTAAAAATTTAAATCAAAACAATTAATGTACTTGTTTACTATAACAATCGTTATGAATCAAAATAATTTCATTACCGAATGTGCCATAAACGTTCTCATTATCTCTTTACCATTAAAATAATACATTTCTACATTATTCAACAAAACATGTTTCCAATTTAAAAAAATATATATATTTTTTTTATTAAACACAATTAAATTAAACTAAAAATTAAATGAAAGAAAGAAAAGAAAAGAAAAGAAAAGAAAAGAAAAGAAAAGAAAAGAAAAGAAAAGAAAAGAATTGGTTGCTATTAGGAATGCATATATGAATATACCCTTTCAGCCAGACTTCTACATAATCTGTCCAGGCTAAAACACTTCTAAGCCTGAGACGCACTTTTCCAATGACAGGCGCATGTAAGTGCTCAATAGATCAGATATCATACAATGACATTTTGTGCTTATCGTACAATCTCTGATGTGGCATGAGTGATTCTGACCCCACTGAGAGCCAGAGAGATGACCACGGCCTTAGAAAGATTAGTGAGCACTTTTAAACATGAGCAGAGACAGTGCATTATCAATGCCAGTGCATTACTGTGGGACGGCCGTGCACAACTGTTCACAGACTGCAGAGCAGATGCTCACAAACACAACTCAAACGGTCAACGCAGCATGACCGCGTAAGACTGATGATTATGCTTAAATAAATCCAACCGTATTTGCATTATTTCCAGGAGGTTTATTTAGCTCTTTACTGTGCGATGGACTGCGGTGCGTACAGGTTCTATCTTTGTAATGGTGACTCAATATTGAGGATTACACACACCACACTGAACATTTCTCATGACATATGCTCATAAATAATGCATATTCCTAAACTGTCTCAGGTCTCAATTCTTTCAGTCTCTGTGTTACAGTGGATGTTAATGATGAAAGTTATCACTTAATCTAATTTCATTTAATTTATATTTAGTTTTATTTTATAATTTATTAAAACATTAATAAAATAACAAAAAAGTAATATTTTCCTATTTTTATTTAATTTTATATTAAAAATGTTGTTTTATATTTTATTTAATTTTAAACTTAGTTTCACTATTTAAAATATTAAAATAATATTAAAATAAAATAAATTATTAAATTAAATTGTCACAGTCTGTCTTGTCTCCGTCTCTTCACTACACTTCCCAGCATCCCTCTTGTCTACACACCTGCTTGTCTTCATCGTTGTCACCTGTGCATTGTAATTATCATCATTTGTGTCACCTGTTTCTGTTCATCAGTGTGTGTATTTAGTTTGCTTCTGTTCAGTCTGTCCTTGTCGGTCGTTGTATATGTTACCTGGTGTTTTGTGTCTTCTACCTGCCTGTACCCGTTTGATTTTGGAATTAATTGAGTAAATGTTGGAATTGGAACTTTCTGACTCTGCCTGCCTTCTTACCACACCCGTGACATAAATATTGAATAAAACACCATTAACATCACATTATTTGATTTTATTATAATTTTACTTTATTAATTACTTTGCTTTGTTTCATTTTATATTTTATTTTACTATTTTAAATAATAAAAGTAAAAAAATAAATACAAAATTAATTTAAATATCGAATAAAACACCATTAGCACCACCATCAACAATATAATTGTTCAATTTTAATTTATTGTATTATTTATTTTTGTTTTGTTGTATTTTATTAAAATTTAAATAAAATAAGAAAAACATTTGTTACGTTTCATTTTGTTCTTTTTATTTAATTTAATTTATTTTTATTTTTTGTTTGTTTGTTGCATTATTTAAATATAAAAATTATATCAAAATAACAAAAATATAAAAATAAATTAAATTAAATATAGAATAAAACACCATTACCATCACCTTATATTTATATTTTATATTTTTTATATTTTATATTATATATTTTTATTTTTTTTACTCTATTTTTGTTTTGTTTTGTTTTATTTTAAATTGTATTTTATTATTTACAATAATAAAAGGATAATATTAAATGAAATTAAAAATTGAGTAAAACTCCAACCATTATCATTATTATTATTATTACACATTAAACTTTTAAAGTGGCAAAATAAGTCAGTCTTTTCTGGAGATGTTATAGATCAGGTTGGTGTAAAGCAGATATGCAGGATACAATCAAGCAAGTTTGTATTATCCAAGTATAGCGTAGCATCCAAGTGGCGTATTGGACAAAACACGTCTCCTTTTTCTCTGATACTCACGCCCCCCCGACACGACTGCCAACTACAGAGACCCCGGCAAACTGTGCTGTGCCATTCGGGGGAATTAGTCATGGCAGCGGGGAGAGTGCTTTAACTGAGTTTTGCTAAAACGACCGAGACAAGAGCAAGAGGATGGATTACACTGTGTATCTCTGGTCAGGGATGTTGTAGATTACATGCTAGAACACCGTAAACCAACAGAGCCAGATGGAGTCAAAGAAATGAATCACGCAGGCCAGCGTGAGACCCGTTTAAACGGACTCTCAGACGTTCACAGCTAACAACAACTAGCCATTTCTCATGGATGGAAATGATACAGAGCAACATGCGAATCTTTAAACACACATTTTGTCACAAATGATGTTTACAATACTTGTAACAACCCTGCTTATATAAAATTGGTTAAGCTAGTCTAAAAAGGTGGTTAGCCAGACCTAGCTGGTCTGCTAGTTTGGTCAAGGTGGTGTTTAGCTGGTTTAGTTCATCATCCACCTGATCTTCCAGACAAATATCTTAAATATATGTAAAATGGTCCATCACATCCAAATGTCAATCCGTAACCATTTAACGTTTTGGCTAGTTAATTAGTATGAAATCAGAAATTCACATTTTTTACCCAAAAAATAATCAAACGTTTCCGTATGATGATAATTATGTGGAAAAGTAAGATTTTTTAAAAAAAAGTAAGCATAAGGGTGCAAATCAAGTAGGTTTTAAAAAAATAAATAAATGTGATTTCTCATGAGATTTTGTTGAAATTATCAAACCGTTGCGGGAAACGCAGAATGGTTGATAATGACAGAATTTACGACCATCGTTGGCTAATGATGCTTTCGAGGAATGCATGGAATGGGAAAAACGTACAAAATAATCCATTGAACCAATCAAAGAATAAAGTGATTTATTGGTCCAATCAGTGCATGTCACACAGGATCTCACTTACTGTATTAGGGTGTGCTGGGTGGTATGCTATGCGTTCATTTGTATGTGGTTGGTAAGGTGTTCTAGGTGGTTGCTAGGGGGTTGTCATGTGGTTGATATGGTTTAGGGTGGTTGCCAGGTGTTTTCTACGGTGTTCTGGGTGGTTCTTGTGGTATAACTACTGTAAGGGGTTGCTAAGCAGTTGGTGGGGTGTAGTTAGGTGGCTGCAATGGACTTTGAATTGTTGCTATGTGATTGACCCTCTAACCTATTTGAAGTTATATTTTCAGCAGAGTAACCACCTTGTGGTGGTCTAAGATGATTAGATCAGCAAGGTAATCTCAAAATCTACGAATGTGACTAACACAACCATCTTAAAAATGTGTGCGAATGACACCAAGCCTTATCAATCCCAGAAAAACACATGTAAAACGTCTGCAACATGCGGTCTGCTCCTGTTACAAAGCGAGCACACAGAACGGCTCTCGTAGCAGCCGGCCGTCACTGTCATTCCTCTCGTTTCAGGAAACGCAATACTCCGTTTAAGTGCTTTCATCACTCGCCAAAGCAACAGACATAGCAACACAGCCAAACAAATGCGAGCATGACATCACATGACTTTGGCTTGTAGACAACCATGTAACGACAATCTTCCTCTCACCACCAGCTGCAAATATCAACACTGTCTGGTGGTCCGTGAACGAAACGACCCAGCAGAGTTCGGTTTATGTTAATGCCATCATATTTTGAGAACATGTTTTGGAAATATGTAGGCATACTTATGTTTCAGAAGACATAACAAGCTCCAAGATTGTGTCTTACCTAGCAACTAGAGTTGGGTGGGACGACCAAAACACACACACACACAAACACCACTATTTAGTACACATAGTACATATAATGCATTTTATGTTTAACCAGTCTAGATTTACTCTGGCAAAATACCATTTATTTATTCGATCAGCTGCGGTCATTCAGTATGCGCCGAGCATCGGGCAGGAAATGCATTTGTCCCTGCCGGCTCATGTTTGGCAAGAGAGAGAGACAGAAACAGCTCAGAGTGCATTTCTTCCAGGGCACATTTTAGTTTTTTTGTTTTTTTACATTGAAGTAAACACATTTTAATGGATGTTGGACCGCACACAGCACTGTGTCACTGCCGCTGATATAACTGTAAAGCAGGTGAAAGTGCTTAGAGCAGAAAGACTGGGAGGAGGCGCTGATATGTCCGGCGTTCTGGAATACTCAGCTCTGCAGAGACGCAACCAGACACTCACCTTGCGGGGTGTCACCAGCTGCGCTTTTCCGCACGAGCGCTTCAGAAAACATTTCAGGAATCTTTTTATTTTCTTCTTGGACAAAGACACTATTAGACAAAAACAACAGAACAGAAATGGAAGTGTTCACACCTGAACCAGACAGATGGATCGGCTGGCGAACACTTTTACACTGTCTTTTGACAGCTCAGTGCTGTGTGACACACAACAGTGTTCTCCTGTGGTAAATGCCAAATATCCAACTCAATTGGCTGACAGTTGAATTTTTAGTCTTTGCTTGATATTCACTAAATTTCAGGGGGAAAAAATAAGAAAAAACTTGAACCATATACCATAATAATCCATTGAACCAATCAAAGAATAAAGTGATTTATTGGTCCAAACAGTGCATGTCACAAATGATCTTACTTACTGTATTAGGTTGCTAGGGTGTGCTGGGTGGTTGCTAGGCGTTCATTTGTATGGAGGTTGATAAGGTGTTCTAGGTGGTTCCTAGGGAATTGTCATGTGGTTGATATGGTTCAGGTTGGTTGCCAGGTGTTTTCTAGGGTGTTCTGGGTGGGTCTTGTGGTATAACTACTATAAGGGGTTTCTAAGCAGTTGGTACGTGTTGTTAGGTGGCTGCAATGGACTTTGGATTGTTGCTATGTGATTGCTGTCGTGTTCTGGGTAGTTTCTACAGTGTATTTCTAGAGGATTTAGATCTGGTTGATATTGTGTCAAGGGCATGGTTATGAGGCTGTATTGTGCTAGATTGCTGCTAGATAATTTTGAGAAGGTTCAAATCGTACTTATCTGACTGTTATCAATTTAGTAAACAAAGTAGTATCAGATAAATCACAAGTTCAATATGGGTACCACAAGGCTCAGCCCTAGGACCGTTGCTTATCACCATGTACATGCCAGTATTGGGAGATATCCTTAGAAAACATGCATATAGTTTTCATGGTTACACTAATAATACTCAGCTCTATATTTCTTTGCCGCCTGATGAAAAATACAAATTAAAAAAATAGTCAAATACCAAAAAAAATACATAAAAATGAATGTAGCCAAAATAAAAAAAACTGACCAGTAATTTCCAACTACACTCAATTCTGGAAAAACAAACAAACAGAGGATTTAACTGATTGGACAGAAAACCTCTGTACACAATAACCTAGAATACTTGAAGTGGTTACTAGGTGTTCCTACATGCTATGAAGTTAATGTGGTATTATGGGTGATTTCCAGGCATTTACATTAACCTGGGTGCTCTGGCTGGTTGCTAAGCAGTTAGGGTATTGTGAGATGGTTACTTGGGCATTGCTATACGGCTCCTATAGTGTTCTAGGTGGATACTAGGGTGATTTAAGGCAGTGGTTTAGTAGTTGCTAGGCGTTCTGGGTGGTTCGTAGGATGTCCTACTTGGTGACTAAGGGATTGCTGTGCGGTTTATATTGTGTTATGGGCAGTTGCCAGGCATTTCTTAGGGTGTCCTAGATTTTACAGTGTAACTACATGTTGTTGTTGTTGGGACGTTGCTAGGGCATGGTTATGCAGTTGCTATGGTGTTCTGAGTGGTTGCTTGCTTACTAGCTCATTCCTGTTGTAAGTTTATGGGAATGTTTTGCCCACTTTATCGTCCACCAGACACTAATAGTAAGTCCAATCACCTTGGAAAGTAATAGTCCCTCAACAAGACACATGATTTTATGTATCAGTCATGTCTGTAGCGTAGACATTTAATGCTTAGCAATTAGGCTGGCATGTTGGGAATCACATACATCATCATTCAAGGCCACATAATCAATAATGGAAGACCATGCACCAATAATAGTATACACATATGACCTGTGCAAGGCTAAACACAAGCTGATTGCTAAATCCATTTTGTTAAACAGGAAAGCCCTGAGAACAAAAAGAGTGCTCTGAACCAGACACTTGCAAGTGACTGTCTGGTCAGCAGTCCTCCCACTGTGAGGCCACAGAAGGTCATCTGGACATATAATTGATAGCCAAAGCTGACCTGCCCTGAGCAAGACATCCCTGCTCGCCAAGTTTATGAGATCTCCTGATTTAATAGGAGCATTTACAGGCCGATGCAATGTCAGTTAGGTCATGGCTGTTGAGGCAAACCGGTGGGAATCAATTAATGAGTGTACAGGTAGATGCCAAGTCTATGATCAGCAGAGATTATGCAGCAGCGGTGGGTGAAAAATGCAATTGCGCTAAACATCTGTGCACTGAGGGATGCTGGGGCATTTGACCTTTCCTGTGCCGTATGTTAACTCTGTAACATTCTGACTCAGATTAAAGTTAAGATGTTTCAAAAAGAAGCCTGATGATGTAAAATGGCTGCCAAGTTACGCTGTGTTTGATCCTGAGTTTGAAGCTTTTTTTATGCTATGTGATATTTACCTAATATGTTAGCAGACAGATCTCTAACGTCAGATATTAGTTACTTTGATGATTTGCTGTGGATAAGACAGACTTTAACATACAGTCATTTATTTTGACATTTTTGGTCAGCGGTTGCAATTCGTGACATCAAAGGAGCTGCGTTTTTCAGTAGGTCACATAATATTTAGATATTGGGAAGTTAAAGAAATATGCCATGTTCAATACATATTAAGCTCAATCAACAGCAAGTCTGACATGATGTTGGTAAACTATGAAAAATATGCTGTAAAGCTCTATAAATCATATTATACAGTAAACTTTATGCAAACTTTACACAGGAAAGATTAGAAAGTGATTTAACATTATTGTATTGGCTTATATATATATATATATATATATATATATATATATATATATATATTATATATAATATATATATATATATTATATATATAAAATAAATTAAAATTGTGGAACATAGTGGAAACTTTTATGGCACTCAACATTATGCCATGAGTGCTGTCGATCGAGTTTAACTTACTGAACTTACAATATTCCCTTTATAGCTTCACAGAACATCAAAACGCAATATTCAATCATCAGAATTCAATAAATACAAAACACTTTGCAACACAATAAATACATTGATAAGGAATGATTGGTCAGAAAGAGTTTAGCGAAAGGGTCAACTACAGGCTCAAATTAATTTCTTGTGATATTTTGCAACATGTTTTCACTTTTTTGCATTTTCCATCAATTCTGCATCCAAGCATAAGCTAACTGGAATGGGAACCAAATGGGCTTATTCGGTGATATTAAGTGACACCTTTTCCAGGCCAAACTATTTAGCTGCTCATCTCTGTCGCCTCTTATTCTCCTCTTCATTAGCTCCTCTGTCGTTCTTTGAGCAAGCTAAATAAGCTTCGTTCTCTTTTCTCCATTCTTCTCTAAAGCTTCAACTCAACATTTAATTGCTCTCTGTGAAATAGAGGTGAAATGTGAGTGTCAAAGATCTAATTGGATGGAGACGGGAAAATGCCCAAATTGGCCCCAAACTTGCACTGGTAGCCACATTATTTTGCCAATGTAACTAATCTAAATCTTATTTAAAATGCTAATGAGACAGCTAATACTGATCTTCAGTTACAGCTCTATGCCGGCGCTGGCACATTAATTACATTGGCGCCGTGACAGAGACTCTGATTGGTTTTCTTTTAATATGGCTATTTTGACTATATGTCATTATACTTTAAATGATATATGTGGGCTGTCTTTATTTGCTGCTATAAATGGTCATTTTTCAGTCGTTTTCTGTAGTTGTGCTTCTGGCTTGGCAAAGGTGTCACGCTCTGGTGTTTTTCGATTGGTCAGTGTTTACAAGGACAGCAAAATATGAGGCTGTCAGCAATGTCCTTCATCTAGACAAAGCATTCTCCACCCACTATATGGTCGAGGCACAAATGAAGACTCAGACAGCGGAGTATCTGCTCAGTAAGGGGATTTTAAGGGCATATGAGAAGTAGGCAGAGGAGGTGCCCAATATAAGATCATTACAAAGTGCATTAAAATGCAATTTAATCTGCTAGCACTGCATTCTCTAAAGTGGTTTTAATCGGTCAAGTCCAAATCTACACTTGCGCCTCAGACTTGGAGCTTGAAAGCTGACACAAAAAAATGACAAGCAATTTAAAAATGACTTAAAGTTGAACAGTCAATACATATTAAAAATGAAATCACGTATTCATCTTTTTTTTTTTTGTTACGTTACTCAAACTTAAACACATTATCTATCCAATATGAAGTTTAAAATCTTACAAAAAGTTTAAAAAGCATCTAATAAAACTGTAAATGACACCCACCCACAATCTGATGCAATCTAGGACAAGATAAGCATCACATAAATAAACATTATGTGGGATAAATCTCGCATATTCTAGAAGCTGTGGTGTGACCTAATCATCTTCTTCATTCATGTGCTCTTTTGACTTTCTCTTATCAATGCAAGCATATCTCTATGACTTTTTTTTCTCATTAACACGCATCTCCTCCCTAACCGCCATCCTCAGCCAGCATAAAATGTCAGTAAACAACTAATTTATCATAGTTTGTCAGACTGCCTCCTGCTCTGCTGAGAACATCTAACCTTGCTTCAAGAGTTCACATGTGATGTGGAAAGCGGTAAACAGGTTCGGCTTTGCCGTTGGTAATAGAGGGTTCCTGCATCGGATGCAACTGAAGTTCAAGGTTCCTCCTTTGACACAGGAGCAGGAAGAAAAAGGGGATTGAGGTTTCAGGAGCAACACTAGAATTGTTAAAGCTAAGCAATGCACTTTATGGAGGTTTAACGTTGTTGTCACATAATTGTGTTCTGAATTTACACTGTAAAAAGTGAACAGTTGGATCAACCTAAAAAAATTACTTCAATTGGTAACACCTAAAAAAATTAAGGTTTCTCAACTTAAATTATCACGCTAAAACATGATAATTTAAGTTGATAAAACTTAATTTTTTTAGGTGTTACCAATTGAAGTAATTTTTTTAGGTTGATCCAACTGTTCACTTTTTACAGTGTAATTCAAGTATGTATGGATGGAAGATAGATAGATAGATAGATAGATAGATAGATAGATAGATAGATAGATAGATAGATAGATAGATAGATAGATAGATAGATAGATAGATAATAGATAGATAGATAGATAGATAGATAGATAGATAGATAGATAGATTAGATAGATAGATGAACACGCTCCCAAAAACTTCATCTATATATTTTTAAAAAATCAATTTACAATGCATATTTCAACAGCTGTGAGTTTATCTATCTGATTAGACCATGCAGCAAAATTTGATATCAAACAAATATGTCACAGGATGACAAAATCCCTCAATCCCATCTTTAAAACCGTATTGATGTCTTTCCAGTTCCCCGGAGGTAAGCAGGTTTAAGAGGAAAGTACGACGTCTGCTCCTCCTCCTCTCTCATCCTCCATGCTAAGAGCCATGCGAGTAATGCTAACTAGGCCAAACTTGCCGTTTATATGCCCTAAACTTTTATATGCCCTGATTTTGGTAGTGAAGCAGTGATGCTTTAATGTAATGCATCTAACAGGTGTATCACGTAGACAATCTAAGTGCCAAAAATGCATATTAATATGTCAGCTTAGCACAATTTGAGCTCTGTTTGAGGACTCTGTTCCAAAACTTAGAAAGCCTTGATGTTTGTTGCCTGTAGGCTACATCCCAACTCAACCTCATAAGGGACTGATACGAAACACAGGCAACACACACACACACACACACACACACACACACACACACACACACACACACACACACACACACACACACACACACACACACACACACACAACACACACACACACACACACACACACACACACACACACACACACACACACACCACACACACACACACACACAAAATTAACTTTAGTAAGTCTTAGCATGTTGCTAAACTAATACTCAAAACTCTATGTTAAAAATAAACATACATATCTCCTGCCAAAATGAAAACAAATGTCGATTCAGGGGGGAAATTAATCTGTTTTTTTTTTTTTTTTTTTTTGTGTTGAATGAAGTACTTACATACGCCATCCTCAATTGAGTTTTGGAATTATTGAATTGCCCTTTCCATAAGGAAATCATATTTTGATATGCAATACTTTAATAAACTATTATTTAATGAATATATAGTCAAATACATGTATTTGAAAAAAGTATCTTCTGCTCAACCAAGGCTGCATTTATTTGATCAAAAATATTTAAACAGTAATATTGTGAAATATTATTACAATTTATAATAACAGTTTTCTATTTGAATACATAGTAAAATGTAATTTATTCCTGTGATCAAAGCTAAATTTACAGCATCATACTCCAGTCTTCAGTGTCACATGATCCATCAGAAATCACTCTAATATGATGAGTTGATGCTCAAGAAACATTTATGATTATTAATATTTAATACATGGCATTTAATATAATATTTCTCTGGAAACAGTGACACTTTGATGGATCGAATGTTAAAAATACCAACTTTTATTTGAAATAGAAATATTAGTAACATTATGAATGTCTTTATTGTCATTTTCAATCAACTTAATGTGCCCTTGCTGAATAAAAGAAGAGAAAAAAAACTTATCTGACCACAAACATTTGATCGGTATAAATTATTGTAAAATGTAATAAATTAATGCATCTTATCAAACTATAAAAGACAGTTGTTGGTTTTTTTTTACCTAAAAAACTTCTGAGTCAGAACAGCTGTGTTCATGATTTTAATGAATGCAAATTGGACAAACATATTCTAATTTGTGGAGTGATCCAATCTCTTTTAAATTTTTTTTCAGCTGCCTACCTTTTGAAACTGTATTTACATTGGGGTTGGACTGGTACCTATGACGACTTAGAAGTTCACTAGTTTTTCAAACAGCCTAAATGTGAGCATTACCATAACAAATCAGCCGCGGGACGGAAGAAAAAATTCTTAATGTTAGTCTTAATTAGTCGAATCAGTTTTTGCATCATAACTTGCACGTGTTGAATGTGCGGTTGATTACCTGAGAGCCCGAGACGTTGAGTGGGGAAAATCAAGCTCTTGACAATTACGTTACTACAGGTTTTTCCAAATGTAGCATGCTAACCAACTGTTCCTTTAACATTAGCATGATTCCTTGTTTATATATTTGTGTACCATTCCACGTTCATTTGTCACTAGCTTTGAACAGGCAGACTTGTCAAGTCATGATGAAATCATATTTATGAGATGGATGGACATGAATGGGATTAAAAGGAATCAGGACTTTCTTTAAATCCAGAATATTTGCAAAGTATCAGTTAAAGACTCTTTGCAAACTGGTACTAGCAACTCAGTTGTAATTGTGCTAGTAAACTGTTTTTAAGTTGGTGCACATTTTGGTTTATGTTGTTTTTCAGAGAGTTTTCAGTGAGGTTTATGGGAAAATAAGCAATAATTCTGTCATCATTTACTTACCCTCATGTTGTTCCAACCCTATATGAGTTTCTTTCTCATATAGGATATTTTTTTAAATATTTTCAATATGTTGGTAACCAGACAGTTGTCGGTAGCCATTGATTTCAAAAGTAGGAAAAAAATACTATGGAAGTCAATGGCTACCGTCAACTGTCTGATTATTAAAATTCTTTCAAGAAGAAAGAAACTCATACAGGATTGGAAAAACATGAGGTTGAGTAAATTATGACTAAATTTTAATTTCTGTGTGCACTATCCCTTTAAATATTTTTATTGGAAATCAAGACAAATCTGATTATAAAAAGGTATTTTTTTAGATAAAGCTGGCCAAAAATACCAATTAAAGGTACAATATGTAGGTTTTTTGCCACAAGGGGTCGCTAACCTCTTACAATAACAAAGGCGCATATTGATGATGTATATTCCGCATTAAGCGCAAGTATGGATCTTGTCGTCAAGCTGATGGATCTTTTATGGATGAGTGAATACATTGATGTTTTTAACATGACTGTGGTGTGTAGCACAGTGCAATTGCTAGACGTACACCAGCGCCACACGCAACGCAAGTTCCGCGGATATAAAGGAATAAGGACATTTCATTCTACCCAACTACACGCAAGTGCTGAATTATTACTCACACACTCAGTTTATTAGACGAATTAAACTTGAGGTAACGCAGCGCTGTTTCACTCGCTCTAACAGACATATCACACTAAACGTTTGAGTGTTTATGTTGTTAGTTAGGTCGTGTGGAAAGTCATTTTCTAATGACGTCAAAGTTTAGTCACAATTTAATGAACTAGTTCAGTCATACTTCAAAATTAACTAGTTCTTGTCTTTTCATCTGTGAGCTCTTTTATGTTATGAACTTCAGGAACACTGGTTGTGTTTGTTGGCTGTATGAGACTAAGTAACTAGATCAACATTAGAATAACATACAGATCATATTCTAACATTTCATCAAGTTGAACTATATAACATTGATTAGTTTATGTACATTTGCTCACCTGTCTAATAAAGTACATGCAACACTCGTGTCTCTGTCAAGTGGAAGTTAGTCGTTGACGTGGAGCTCTCGGTACCTCGAAAAATGTTGATCTTCGTTTTAGTTTCTTTTTGTCTCAAAGTCTGCTTGGCATGGTTCATAATGTTGAACAAAACAACAACAGCGTGAGCGTCCTGCTAGGCATAACACAGTTGTCAACGTCTGTCGCCATGGTTACTATGGCAGTGCGAGGACAAACCTGAACCGAGGCTAACGCGGATATGATGCATTGACTGGCGACTCCTCACCGCTGCTCACACGCCCCGTTTCTTTGGTTAAAATCGCAATTTTCTCACGATTTACAAATAGTTGGAAACATTTGGGATATTGTAAGTAATCAACTAAACAAAATATATAACATTGGCCTATAGTGGTTTTTGGATATTTTACTGCAAAAAATCCTACATATTGTACCTTTAATTAGTTGTTTCATTTGAATGTTTGTGTATGAAACTTCCCCCGAAGGACTTCTTCTGCATAACTGTCTCCGCGTCTTTATCTAGTGACAAAGACTAATGGGTTTTGTTCAAAGGCACTTCTAACTGTTTACACAAGGTTTAAATCTTGGCTTCACTCAGTCCCAGGTAAATTATCTGGTGCTATATTTTCCACCTAAGCCATCAAACCGCTTAAATTACATGCAGCCTTGTCAACTGTTTTATTTCCAGCGGCCATTAGCGCATTTGTTCCTCGCTATCTTCACCACTCGCTACTTAATCAGGATGTCTTATTATTTTGGGAGACATAAAAAGGACAAGTGCAGGTTTTGCAAGACAGCTATAAATTCACCCCAGATTCGCACCGCCACCTGTGTTAAGCATTTGTCAAAACCCGCTCATTTTAGAAACAGGAAATCAGGTGAATGTGTGGGGGAACTATTTACGAGATAAGAGTTATGGTTTGTGTCATAATTAATGAACGTCTTAAGGAAACTGCCTCCCTGCGGAATGAACGAGGAATAATTATGACTATAGAGACGTAGAGGAGAGCATTTCTCTAAGCAGATTAACTACTTCCAATCATACTGCCCACTTCATTATAGTGATTAAGATGAGATGAAACAGTAAATAATCATTTATTTTGTTCAGTCCAAAGGTCAAAGAGGTTAAGAATCAATAGAGTTTGCAGTGAAAGACAGTAACTATTTTAAAAGAAAGCTCAACAGTCTTTCTGCAAAATAACTTTTTTTTTAAGAATACAAATAGACCAACTTAATTATTTTGTCACTTGCATGCTTAATATGAGAGGGCAGTCTCTGCAGAACTTTTTTTTTTTCTTTTTTTGATTGGTGGATCAGGATGGATATATATATATATATATATATATATATATATATATATATATATATATATATATATATATATATATATATATTATATATTATATATATATATAGGCAACACTTTCTGATATTTACATGTTTTGTTAATATTATTGTAATATTTAAATTATATTTAGACATTTTCAACCAGCTTTAAAACGCATCTGAAACACTCAAGAAAAAATTTATTTTTAGAAAATCTTCTAAAATGTCTAAAAGTCTAAAATGTGTCTTTACTGTATTTAAATTACTTCAAATTGATTGTTTTATTAATGTGATTTAACCTTATAAAACGTCTGTATTTTGATTAAAAATAGTGAGTTTGTTTCTCATAATCTTAAACGCCTTTTGTGTGAATGGGACAAAAAAAATATGGTCAAAACCATGACGTGGCATTGATGTTCCCTCGAAAGGGAACTAAAATTGTGCCTACATTTAAATTTCTTTACAAAACTAATATTTAAATGAATAAATGAACAAATTAAGGCCTGATTCCACTAAGGACAATAACTATAACAATAAAGATATGGTTCTAAAAATCATTCTGAGAATAGCACGTCCACACCAAAAGCTATAAAGATGATGGCACAGAGAAACAATATCTTGGAATAACTTTCAAAAGGACTTTGGATTTTTTTCAGCTGCTGAATGAACAGCCAATCAGATTCAGAATCCATCCCACTTTAAAAAGCATGAAAATTTAAAGAGGCAACAAAACTGCAGCGTGCACTTAGAATAAACTGAACAATATCATCGGAGTGTGAACACTAATATAGTTATTGTTATCTTTATAGTTATAGTTCTTTGTGTGGGCCTTTACTATGAACAATCTGAGCATTTTTGGTTCTTATAGGCTATATTTTTCCATATTTGTATTGGTTCTCATAGGTTTAACTTTCCTACTAGGCAATCTCTACAATGTGTAAAATTGTGATATATCATTTTTAAAAATTGGCTGGTGGGACCAAGGCCAAGTGTTGTTTTACTGAACTGAACTCTAAATGTCACTACAGAGTCTGTTCATAATTAATGCGATTCATCATCAAACAACCTAGAATGATAATATCTGCTCTCTGGCTCGCACAACAAGGAATAAAGCATACAATGTGCATAATGACACCCTGTCAATGATGCATATTATTGGACTACCTAATATTAAACAACTGATCATAGAATGAATACAGAATTACAATTATTTTATATGCAATTATTTTGTCTTTAAAAAAATCATTCCGGCCCTATAGCGCCATGCTAGTTAGATAAAACCCCTAATGAGCAAACAGCAGGGGGTCCTCGTTTTTGAAAATATCGTCAGCCTGATGATGTTAGGGTACTCAGCATGACATTTCACTGTAATCACAGTCCAATTATTTCTAAAAAAACGCAGCAAAGAAAAATTCAAAGCAAATGACGTTCTTATAACATTTGCCATCTGGTGACGAGATATAGTCATTTGGTGCTCATTAAGTAGGCAGTTAAGCCACCTGGACACCCGGCTCTCTCAGAGACATCCTGACATGACAAACATATCGGCAGTTACTGTACATCATCCATATGCTGTGTTTTGATGCCATTGATTTTACTTGTGCCAAGCCTGAAAAGTTGAAATCATTGCTTGTTTCAAAGCAATTCAGTTAAATATCTCTTTATGAAGGTAGGCTACTAAAACATTAACAAAATGATGATGGAACTATTATGCAAACAAACATCTTAAATGTGGTTGTTACAAATTTCCATGTATTAATCACTATTTATGCCAACGTGTGAACAGCTTGAGAAAGAGACCTTCACTGACTTCCTACATTGCCTATAAGCCAGATCTATTTTTATGTGAAGAACTCGGGACGTTTTTGCCGGGAAAATCAAAAATGTGACGGTTACGCGCACTCCCGAGAGCCTTCTGTACTTTGAAACATGAAATGCTTCCAAAGCTTAGGATAATGCAAAGAAAATGTATTAATTCAAACTATAGGCTAGTCTCACATAGCCAGATCTATACATATGCCTTATAGTCAAATAACAGTGTGATATTAATTACCTAATCTGTCAACATGATGCAATCGCAGAGCTGGAGCAATATCCACATCGCTATTATTAGATACGTTCTTGCTGCTTTCTCACCGCTGTCATCTTTGTTGTTTGTTAATTTTGTTTCTGAGAGGAAAGTGGACGGATGTGTATCTAAATGTCACTCAGAGCAGCGTGATGGCGTCGGGATGTTCATCTTAACAGTGTTTTGCTGCAAATGTATTTACAACTCATTTTTACTTATAACCAAGAACAAAAAAGAACTTTGCAGTGAGTATCCACCTTTTTCTGCTCTAAACAATGCGCGCCGCCATGACGACGAGTCCGGTTGCCTACTTCCGGTTTGCACTGTATAAGCAGTGAGAGAATGAGTTCAGGCTCTATCTATGTGCTGCTGTTGGTTGATTTTACAATTCAAAGAAGATAAAAAAAAAAAAAAAAACTTTAGAAACTGGGTGCTTTGAGCATAAGATTAAAAGGAGAGAATGCCTATGTCCGGTTCGGATCAGCTACATTCAGTGCCAGAGAGTAGACGTTTTTGGTTAGTTGCGCTAAAACTGAAGCATCCAACGAAAAAGGTGTAATACGTTACCAGTATGGATGGACATTTCAAGCAAAAATAATATTCGAAGATCGCTGGGTATTATTCAATTATTATTCGAAAATAGCACCCCTCCATCACATCACGCACACATAGCCTACATATTTTTAAATAAATATAATAAATATATTAAAAAAAAAAAACTAAACATACTTTTTATATTTAAGTTTCACAATATAATGTTTTTTATTTATTTGTTTATTTATTTAATCTATGTTGATTATATGAAAAGGGAACCGCATGAGATGAGTCAGATATGATCATAATGCCCAATATATCGGGAAACATTTGGAATGGATCAGACATGATTTTGACCACTTATTAAGTTTTGTTTTGTAGAAAGCCTTTCTGTAAAGTGAATTTCGTTTAGTAAAAATTGTATCTTCATTTGTATCAATGTTTTATCCACAAATTGCCTAGAATAATAAATATGACATATGACAAATATAGCGCGTCTTATTAATAAACGAAACTCAGCGTATAAGTTAGGCTACTTGCCTCACATACATGAGAAGTATATAGAAAGCTTGAAATGTGTACTTTTAAACAAAATAATTAAAAACGAGCAGAAATGGGCTGCTCTCTGCTTATGTAGGTTAATTCGTATGAAGTGTGCATTTCTGGCGCGTTCACTACTGCGAAGATGGCGAGTCAGCATCATCAAATTTATCTTTGCAGTCGATACTTACAGAAAACACTAGTTATTAATAAACAATTCAAATGTTTAATGCATAATCATTACTTTTGCCGTTTTTTTATTGTGGCAAGCTTATGCGTGCGTTGTGATGCAGAATAGGCAATATTACGAAAACGCTCATTATGGTTTAGTATTCTCTCCCATATAGTATACAACTTCCAACCCAACTTCAGTCGTGCACGGGCAGGGGCAGCCCTACTTATTTATTTCACATATTTTCTAATCAGCACATCACTGCGGCGTTCTGAGCAAGCGGCGCAATCTTCATAAAGCTTAGAACCGGAAAAGGACAACCGGATTCCGGTTCAAACGCGCTATGAATCATGGGTAAATTCGCTAACCAGGAAAAAGGTGGATATCGGGACATAAATCACGTTCAGTCTCTTGTACAGTCTACTTGTGCACGAGTGTCTGCAGTTTCTGGATGCAGTTCACTAAACGGCCACGGGTGTCGCTAATAACAAGGGTTTCTGAAATCCCTTTAACCTTAGTAATTACCAACTGAGAGAACATTTAACTAATTTAACTTAATAACTAATATTAACTGTTCTTTTTATTTGTATTAAATTGGCAGTTTTTATATAATATAATAAACCCATGAAATAAAAATCTAACAAAAAAGAAACCAATGACCTCTAATAATAAACCTTTACAACTTGCAAATAAACTAATAGTATTTTGGAATGTTTTTTTTTTTATAAAGTTACATTATGTTTTCACAGTACAATGAACTTCTTCACCTCAATGGATCAAGGAAAATTTGATATGACTCCTTTAAAAGGTCATTCAAGGAATCCATGCAATTTTCCATAGCAGCCGCAACTATTAAGCCACATTAATGAGATGAAAGTATTTCTCTTGAAGGAAACAGCTCCTAGATGGAGGCACTAGCAGCTGTGGGCAGCGGGGAGCACAGCTAATTCAGTATGCTTAGTGAAAACAATCGTATCACACCCAGACTGCTAGGATTACAGGGCAGATTGAGTCCACCTGCGGGGCTTCACAGCACTGTTAATAAAGCCACCGTTTTCAATTAAAAGCCTTTTAAACACTCTAAATCTAATCATGCTTGCAAGGTGACAATACAAGTTAGCTTGGCACGTTAAGTTAAGAATAAGAAGAGGAGATTATTTTAAACGGATTTCACAATATCTAATCGCTCAGGTTTGCCGTTTGAAAAGCTGCAGAGTGAAAGGGTAGACTTATGCAATATTAAACAGTCTTTTCTTGCCATTAAGACAGCTTAATAGTGTTGTTCATTGTTAAGACATATGGCGGTACTTGAACTGCATTTTAAAAACACAATTTGCAACCTTGTTGAGGAGGAAATTAAATGTAATGTGCAGTATATAGCCTACTGTATACACACATATATATATTTGAACAGATGTGTTTGAAGAAATTAGCACACGCAAACAACGTAAACTCTGCTTCATGTCGTGCCTCCTTTTTAACAATGTCATTCTTCTCTTGACCAATTTAGCAGACGTCAACCACTGTATATTCACATTTATCCACGTTTCTTTATCAGTCTCACACTTCGTTCACATAATGTCATTCATATGAGGTTCACCATGCCATCAACAGGTTATGCATGAGGTTTGTTGAATTCGCAAGAGGAACCAAGCAGCTTGCGTAGGACATTCAGGTCTAAGGCGACACAAATGTGGCGTGTCCAGAGGCCCTCAACCTTGAATAAGTGCCAGGATTCATAGTAGCCCATGCAGGGGCTTAAACAGAGAAATGTACCTTGGCATTTTCCCCAGTCCACTCCAATCAGAGGCCAAATAGGGAATGCTAATGCGGTTAACGTTTCCCAGTCAACACAACGCCTCCCCCCTTGTCCAAAAAGTCTGCAGCCCCCTTCCCTTAATAAACGAGTGTGCTTGCTATCAAAAGCAGAGGCACTGATAATGCAGACGTGCCATAAAAAGCCAAGGGGATGGAGGGAAATTGGGTAAATAACTCTGCCCCAGAGCGCTAACACGATTTGCAATGCACACGTTAAGAAGAGGTCCGTCTGTGATGGTTTTCCAAGTGAAGGAGGCTGGGCACTCTGACGGCATGATTTATTTATTCATTTCCCTTTCTCGTTTAATGGAAATATAAAAGCCTGCATTGATTAGAGTTTAAGGATCAGCAGTTAATAGATTAAAAGCTTGCGTTGTGGCCAAAGAAGAGCTCCATCATTTTTCTGGGTTGCTCTTCGCTTGGAGGTATTCGAGGGTTGTAATTTAGGTTACTTTATTTCCTGGTCATCCTGTATTTTTCACTGTGCCTAGAGGTATGGGTTACCCTTGTGCCCTGACCTTGAACAATTTTGCTTGGTTGAAATCTTTATCTACAGGTGCAAAAGTGATAGAGGTGGTCAGTAAATGAAACTCGAAAGTTCAGAAATCAGAGTTACTGTACCTTCAAGGCAACGGCAAACTCATTGACCTTTAAAAGACAAGCAGACGCTCTTCTGGCCTTCAGCCTGTAAATAACAAATGTATGCAGTGTTTAATTAGCAAGGGTCTAGATGTCTCTTTAAATAGAGTTTGGGATGGAGGTTCTGGATTTGTCATAATACCCCATTAAAATATCTTCATTGCCACTGAACGGGAAGAGAGCCATTGAGGAGTGGACCAAGGTTAAGTTAAGCTACATCTACATTAATTTGGAAACATCTGAAAATGGCGTTTATGATTCAGAACACTATCTGTCAACACTAGCATGTTCCTCATCAAGACTAAAATGTTGAAAACCGAAAAAACCCAGAAAGCTCAGTTTCCAAAGGACAAAAACGCAGTCTCAGTGTGGACGGAAGTGAAAAAGATGTGTTTTCAAATGTATCTAGATTTGTGTAGACGTATAGCCTCGTATGCTTGAGTTAACCGGGTTAGTTATGATCCAGGTATGGTGCAAAGCAAAATTGGGTAATAGAGGATGTTTTGTGAACAGGGTTAAAAGGCAGAATAATAGATTTCATGCAGCCCAGGGATTCATTAGTTTAAAGTAGAGGCAAATCTGTAAGACTCCTTTGGGGGGAGGAGCAGCGGTTTGGGATGCAGTCAATGTATTGGATCGTCCATACTAGCAGGGATAGTTTGATCTGAGGTTGACAAAAGGTGTCAATCAACAAATGTATAGATGGATTCACAATCCCTACACTTGTTAAGCCCACCTACAAACATAAAAATGATCCATATCCATGCAACATGCATGCATTTATAACATATAACATATTTCCATAGCAAGGCAGACACAACAAATCAGAGCATCAAGGTGCAAATACACTTTTATAATTTAAATAACCTGTATGCATGTTGTTCTTAATCCAAACTTCGTGTTGTAGATCATTTCAGGCTTAGGGGCTGTTCACACGACACCATATTCAACTAAAAACGTAAAACTTTGTATGTGTTTTGGCCGGTGATTTACATGACAACGGCATTTTGGGTGCCTGAAAATGCAAAGTTTTGAAAACGGGTTTCAAAGTGCACGTTTTTGAAAACAGTCTCCATGTAAACAACAAAAACGCGAATTTCCGAAGACGATGACGTCATATACATGCTTATTATGTGTTCAGTCTATAGTGTTTCATCACCATCTAATGGTCTGGCAGCAGACTACGGCGTTTTTAGTTGTTTTCACGGAAACGTGTGAATGGGGATCGTTTTGACAATGATGTCGTCTGTACGCGGAAAACTCAAAGGAAAATTTTCTCCGTTTTAAGCACATCGTTGTTGTGTGAACGTACCCTAAGATGTGCAATTTTAATGCAACAGATTTGCATATTATGTTCCTATTGGTCCATTTTCTACATGTATTTGCATAGGGAATTATGATTGGTTTTTTTTCTTGCATTTATATCCGTCACCTTCACTTGCAAAGGTGGTGTCTTTGTGATTTAGTTACACTCCACAGACAGCAGAAAACAAGTCGTCGTTTCATTTTCATTCATAAACCTAATTTTATGTAAAACAAAATTTTAAGACCAAAGTATACTTAAGTTTTGGCGCTAATGTTTAGAGTGAACTTCCAATCTGATAGCACAGGTGGTCGACACATGCGCACTGAAAAGTGTAATTTTTTTCCAATGTCTGCGTTATTTCCCTCCAGAAGTTATAACAGATACAAATGTATACACAACTAGATTGCTGTATTTCTTTATTGGGTGTGTCGTGGCATCTATTATTGTTGCGTTCTCTAGTAGTTTGTTGTTGTTCCGTCTCTTCTGTTATTTTTTCAAATGTAAAATAATGGTCGAGTCAGCGTCGCCACCATGTGGACCAACGAATTAGTGCAAAAATAATGTCAAGGCTCATGTGCGAGCTGAACGCATATATACACGCGAAAATTCCAATTCCCGTGCCTTTGGGTGAAAACCAAAATATACTTTGGGCTTTTACTGCCTTGCATTATCTCTTTCAAATCTAGTCCAATCTCTGTATAAAGTTATATGAATATAAATTTCTCCAATGTGTTAGTCAAAACAAGATTTCTTGCAATCAAATGCAATTTAATGAATACTAATGCAACGCATGGGTTTGTCGCCAATCCCCATCAACATTCTCTCTATCAAATGGTGGCAACATCACATTAGTTAGCTCAGTGAAGGGCTAAATTGGAAGAGTCAAGAAAATAACATAGTTGCTCATCTTGAAAATTCTTATTTACCGCATAAAAAAACCCATGCTTTAAAATTGATTAATCAATCAAATCATAATTGAATAAGCAATGAATTACCAACGCACACAACAGTTCAACAAATCAGTTCATAAAAATGATAGACTATTTCATCTCAGTGTGGTCCTGGCTTTAAAAACAGGAGCAGCACCACAGACTGGGAAGCGTTTTCTTGGCGGATTCCTCAAGCACCAGCTTCTAATTTGTAGAATTTGTGTATGTTGGGGAAGAAAGCATCGGCAGCCCCAGTTGTCTGTGATCAGCCTGCTTTCTGACATCTGTTTAAGGATGTTTATCCAAGGGGTAAGTATGTTAAGGGAAATATTATGCTGGTGTTATTTTACTTTTCTTCTGTTTGAATCATAAACACTGCTCCGGGGCAAGACGGAGAGATTAGAGCGAAGAACGCGAGCATGGGGTCTCGAATCACACCCTGCGAGAGGAATCCCTACCGCGATTCCAGACCTAAAGATGTACTGCTTCTCCAAGACCTTAATATGCCAATAGGACAGTATTAGTTTAATTAAGCCTAATGTAGCGCTTGCACCTCAGCGCTAGCACTTTTATTGAGCCTGCAACATTTTATTGACGTCCACACGAGATCCCCGGACCAGCATGTGTTGCTCTTTTACTGTGTTGGTGTGGATGGAGTCAAACTAAAACCAGGTGCCAAGCTATAGGCTGCTCAGATGACAGCGAGAGCCCCTTTAGTGAAGGCTTTACGAACTGAAACGCTGCACAGAGAAAGCAGAGACCCTCGTTTAAAGAGAAAAGTAGGTGTCCGGCAGCCATTCAGTCACCGCTTTCAATAAGGCATGAAACAGGGCGTCATTAAGGCAGTGTCAACCCCGCCGGAGTTAAGCTGACCCCCCTTTGAGCTAATGTGAGGAGGGCAGAGTCTTTAAAACCAAAGAGAAAGAGGTTTACCCCCGCAGCATGTTCCTGTGTTACAGATAAAGAGCTTTAGCCCACCAATAAATGGATGTCACTTCCCAATAAGTCCAAACGAGCAGTAGATGTGCAGAATAATGGTGAATCTCGTGGGTCATATTTCAACGTCAGCAATAAGACATTAGATTTAGCTAAATTAGTATGTATATTTTGATTGTAAGACTTTTTGCTTTGTGACACTTCTTTTCATTAATTTTCTTTTTTAAATCGCTCTTTACCGTAATGCGAAAGAAATGACATAAAAACGTACAATTTAAAACAATATGTACATTTTTTAATACATATGTTAATAATTTGTTGATATTTGTTGTACTTCATTTTCTAGATAAAAAATGCACAAACTTTTTGTATGACTGTAGAGTCATCAAGAGTTTTATAATATATAGTGAGCTTTTGCTTATCATGTATATATATACCGGTAATCCAAAATATATGGACAGACCCTCAAGCAAAAAATTGCCATGCATGACAATTTAAATTATGCAGGTGCAATAATAATGAACGTATTTAAAAATAAAAATAATAATATTTTTTTTAAAAAGAAAAAAAAAGTGTTTTTAAATGCAAACAACTAAAAATACTTATTTTAAAAAGGGTTCTTAATTCAATATATATATATATATATTTTTATTTTTAAAAAACAAAATGTTACCTAGACAAGTTTCCATAAGATTTACCCATAACGAAAGTCCAACAGACAGAAGTAAACCCAAGGAATCCAGCAAGATACAAACCCCAGCCAAAGAACAAAAAAGCGGCAGGCGAAGGAGGAGGAGATGAGGAGATTTCCGCTAAAACTAATCAATCAGGTCCTGATAATGGCTTCCATGCAGGAGTGTTGACACTGGGTCAGCTCTTCCCTTGACCCGCGCCTTCAGGGCAGCGGCTACAGAAAAGGCACAGATAACAGAAGCCGGGGCTAATTGTCTGCCTAGTGTCAGGGCTTTTCAAAGCCTCTCCACTTTCACTCGGTCGCCCGTCTTTCTCTCCCATTCCCTCCGTACCCTGATCCTCACCCCCGTCTCCCTCTCTGTCCGTGCACTTTGTTTGCCTCCTCTTCCCGGAGTGAGGCTGCATGAATCACATTTCTCGTATGGTGCGCGGCTGTCTAACACGCTCGCATCCTTCTAACACGTGCAGAGAGCCGGGGACGCTGAGGCTACGAGAACACTGTGACACCAGGTTCAACCTCAGGCAAACAGGACATAATCCATTAGGTGACATTTGCCAATCATTTGTTGATCCCAAGCAGCTCCAAAATAGCTAACAAAACAATCTGTCCATCTTTGCATGTCTTTCTTGTCCTTCAAAGCACAACATCAAATTGCACCGCATGCAACAAAACGCTCCCATTAAAAAATGACTGACAGTTTATGAAGAAGAGATGCAATCAAGGCACTTACTTAAAAGCGTTTGCTTCCGTCTCAAGCCTTATCTTCCTCTGCTCCTTAATGTCTGTGTCTTGTCCTCTATAGCTGCACACAGATGTGGAAGTGTGTGCGCGCGTGTGTGTGTGTGTATATCAGAGAAGCTCCAATACAGAAAGTTGCTGTTCTGTAGGCAAAGGCGTGTAGTGTGTGTGTATGTGTGCGCGTCTCAAGCAAAGGCTCACACTGCACTGGCTGAAGGGAAACCAAAGCACTTTTAAACTCGCACTGGCTCCCCATGTGACCAGCTCACAGCAGCCAGTGAGGAATATATTAGTGTGGCTTCTTCTGTCCACATGCACCCCCTAGCCACTGTTGCAGGAAGTGTGCGCTGCCAGAGAAACACACACACACACACACACACGCGCGCAATGACATATGCTTGCAATACCCAGGGCTCCATTAACAAAAACACAAATGCAACCACCCAAAGGGAATTTCTATAAGCTCAGGAGACTTAATGAGGTTTTTGGTTATGCGTTATTTAATTGTTCTCTTTATCTTAAAAGTTTTCACCTACAATTTTTGTAGGAGGCATAAAAATAGACAAAAATAAAGGAACAATTTGATTAAAAAGAGCTCAGCTGTTGAGATTCTGCATGACACTGTTGAAGTCTTTTTTTTTTTACAGGAAAACAATCAACCAAAAGACTTGAGCAAAAGTCTCAGTTTGATCTCTCCTTAATCGCATCATTGTCCAGGAGAAACTATTGAGATGTAAAAGAGATCTCATTAGCCATATTTCCTTCCTCTTGGCATTTACTATGAGCATTTAGGCATAGGTTTGTGGTTTTGGCATTTTAACATGCAAAATACTTCCTGGCTGACGCCTATCTGGGTTGTTTAAGATGAATTGTTTGTTGACAATATTTACATTTAATATAATTATATGTATACAACAAGTTGTTGTATACATATAATTATATTAAATTTAAATATTTATAGAGATAATGTTTTAAATGTTTGTAAAGTTCCCCTTTGGCAGTTTTATGTTTCTATCTTCAAACTAAAAAGCAAAGGGTTCTTAAGATGAAGCAAATCACTAAAAACAAACAACAAACACTAAATATAACCAACAACGAACCCTAAACACAATTTTAAAACAGTGTACCCCAAACACGACAAACAAAGTATACTCAACAACATACAGAATATAAAAACAACAAACCCCAAATTCAACACAACAAACACTGCACATGGAACACATCAATCAACATACACCAAATAAAAACAACTATACCAGACGTAACAAACAGACCACCCATACACTAAATAGAAAACAATATACAACAGAAAGGAATGAGCGAACGAATTAATGAATATTTCCACCAATCACAAACATTAGCCTCTGAATCGTTTACCTCACTTCCTTCTTCTGTCTCTCTCTTTTGTCCTCTCTCGTGTTTATTTTTTTAAACCATTTGAACTATAGCTCATCACCAGTTTATGCTCCCTCTCTCTCTCTCTCTCTCTCTCTCTCTCTCTCTCTCTCTCTCTCTCTCTCTCTCTCTCTCTCTCTCTCTCTCTCTCTCTCTCTCTCTCTCTCTCTCTC
Organism: Chrosomus eos; assembly: GCA_036326025.1. NCBI lineage: Eukaryota > Metazoa > Chordata > Actinopteri > Cypriniformes > Leuciscidae > Chrosomus > Chrosomus eos. The sequence goes on from CM070841.1 coordinate 4,782,171, forward strand.
TCGCTCTCTCTCTCGCTTCTATGCAAATGTGCCTCCTGAAACAATGGTGAGAATCTTAGCCGGATAAACACACGGCGTGCATTTACAAATCAATACTCAGAGCTCAGCAGGGCTGTGCATTAAACATGAGCTCCTCCACGGAAAAGCAAAGTCACTACTAGCCCTCCTATCAGTCTGTTCACCATCCAATCAGTGGGGGAGACTACCCACAATGCACTGCAGGATTATTCCGTCAGAGTGTAAAGTTAGAAGATGAGCTGAGGTCTACAGTGATACTGTTAAGTGATAACAGGAATTACTGTTATTTTGGTTCAGACGCCAAACCGGTATTGGATTTAGCAGCTTAAATACTGAAATGCCATAAAATAATAGAAATTGGGATTTAGTTACTTTATATTTAATGTCAACAATGCGTCCCAATCCGCATACTTATTGACTATTCTATGATATACTTTTAAAGTATAAATAGTGTGAGTAGTGTGTTCCCCCTGAAAATTCCAAAAAGAAAAAGTGCACTTTAAATACCTGGATGATGCACTAAATTAAAGGAAAAAAACTAAGTGTGGGATGTTGGACACTTCATGCACTCAACTTTCGCAGCTTTATTTACGTAGCGGACGGGTAGAAAAAAACCTTATAAAATCCATACACTACAGAGATGAGTACATACAGTAGGTTACCAACCAGAATAATACTTTCAACGCCGCCGCTTTGCCGCGGCGGTGAAATTCGGGGTGTATTTGCTGCCTTTAACCGCTAAGAGGCGCTACAATCACAGACTTTGAAATGTGTCCGTTTATTCTCTCTATTGCGTAATCTGCCGCTGCGTCGCGGCTCATTCAGAGCGATTGAAAGCTGGTAGCAGATGAATTTAAGTGAAATGTAGTTAAATAATTCATCACAATACTTAAATTAAATTGAATAAATAATGAAAACATTTCCATATAAAACATTGCAATAGAAACATATTAGGCTACATCAAGGCTTTGGAAGAGTATAAGACGTTGACGTAACAGCGTTCAGGCGGTAGCTCTGTGGTTAACGCAACGACACGGAGATCCAAGAGACCCGAGATCGAATCTCAATATAACACCATGTTGGCCGACAGCATTAATCAATAACCGTTCTTGATGCTTAAATAGGTGACTTTTTATTTGCGAGTTTATTAACTGTTTATTTATTTAAAGTCAAGCGTTTTGTTTAATAATCAATGGCATATTACAACATTGCTACAGTAGAGCTGGGGGGTTGTTAGGGGGGGCTTCTTACATTCGCTTCATAAACACACGCACACTAGCACACACATGCAATCTTTTTTCTGCACCCGATGGATAGACTCATAATTTTCAAGCCCCACTTCCCCCATCGCCCCAACACAATGCTAATGAAATACGCAACAAGCTTAAAATGTTCCAATTTATTGAAGTAACAAGTAGGCTAGTATCTAAATACAAACTAAACAAACAAAAACAAAAATAGAGAAAATTAAAGTGCTGCTGTGTCAAAATGTTAAAAAAAGAAAAGAAGAGAAATCCATTTGGCAAGACAAAAAAATTAAAAAATTAAAATAGACATAACATAGGCGAATGTGTTTGATATGGGATTAAAATTATGGGCAGTGCATGAGATATAAACTAATGATTAATTATGTCAAAATTCCTTTGTTCCGATCAGAGCATGTGAGCATTTCTGGATATTCCTCGGGTCGCTCATTCCGCTCAGGGTCGCGCGCTCAGGCTGTCTCCGACTAGTTTTTTTCTAGTCAACTAGTAGCCTAGTTGTTTATTTAAGCCATCAGTGGACAAATCACCCATTTATATTGATTTAATAACTTAAATAGGCTATACAGGGTAATGAGTGAGTGTTATAAAGCTGCACTCAAGCGCACGAGCCGGCAATGGTGAATGTGTAAAAAATAGCAAGGAGACATTTCATTGTTTATTAATAAATTGGTGTTTTCTGCGTCGCTGCAAAGATGAAGATGCGATGTAGACTCGCCATGAACGAATAAAGATATAAAGGCATGAAAAGGAAAAGTTCCTCCCGTTGGCGCGCCCAACCTGTCACTTCTCTAGGCTATTTCCCACCCATAGAGGGGCGCGCCCCACACTTTGAGCGGCAACTACCATCTGTAGTTAGGGGGGATCTAGCCGGTGTTCTGTCTCTCCCTCTCTCTGCCGTGCAAGCGGCCGCGCGCTACACAGTTTGAACCTGTCTATGGTTTAAACTTGCATAATCACGTAGCCTTTCGAAAACCGGGACATCATTGTCCCGGGAGAGTGCTTCAATTTCCCGGGACAGGTTATTAAAAAGAAGGACAATCCCGGTAAAACCGGGACCGGTGGCAACCTAACTTGCATTTAGACTTTATTTCCATGCAAAAAAGAAACACACAATCTTATTCTTGCTACATTTTAAATTTGTTTTGCCAAAGAAATTGCAGCTAAATTAAACAAAACGGTACAAATCGAAAATAGTCCACAGCAACAATAAATTAAAAACATGAGTTTTGCCTCTCTCGCGCTGGATCTCAGCAAGTTTATTTAGTCTCCCTTGCTCAAACATTCTTAAACTCTACAGAACCAGTTGAAACAACTGGATTGAACACTTCAATTTAAATTTGTGTGTGAAAACACTTTAAATAGGCTACAATAAATAAACTACAATATTTATAATTTAATCAAATATGGGGACACATCGAGAGATGTAGCCTATCCTTAAAATAATTTTGCCTTTGCCATCGGGCTGGCTATCCGACGCATATGAATGAGGAACATTAACACCTATTGTCTGTCCCTCCAAACCCCCCACAGGCTCTCTGAGTCTGAGTCTGACTTAAAATAAGGAGAAGTCGCAATTCACACTTAAATCACTCTAGCATTAGGCTATAAAAGTGTTGATAATGAAAGAATTAAATGATTTAAGCTACATGTTGTGGTATTTCTGTCATAAAAGTTTATTACTAAATATTTCATTATTTAAATAATTTAAGAAATAAAACTGGTTTGGGCCAGCTTTTTCCAAGCAAAACTAAATATAATCTTCAAACGCATGTTCATTTTGTTGTCATGAACAAAATGCTCAACTCAATATTAAATTCTATAGATCCAGGCATGTAAAATGTGAATTAGTTATTTTTTAAATTATTATTATTCAAATAAATATCGGTGCTTCGTGGTAGCCTACTGCTGATAAACTAAATAACATTTAGATAATAATTATGAACTTTAAATGAAACAATATAGCAACACTTCGACGAATAAATGATTTGATCTGTTTTTACATTTTAATTCAGGGCGATTTTAATTAAACGAGATTTTCACCTTGTCATTTTCTCATTGCGAGGCGCTCACAATCACATAAACATTTGAGCAGATTCTCTGTAGCTCTCGTTTTCATATGGATTACATAATCAGATAACATTTATTAACCTAAATATTTAGACATGTAAAGGCTTTAGACATATCCGATTTCCTATCGTGTCTGAGCTGAGGCAAGTGGCTTTCGGTTTATTTTTGTGACGCGCAGTTCCCGGAGACCGAGAGAGACGACAGATAAACTTTTGTCATTAGCCTAAAAAAAAGTTTACAGTTTTGAACGATGTAGGCTACTCTACTCTTATCTGTATGACCAAAAAAAATCACGTATAGCCTATTAAGTTATTTTAGCTGTTATGAGAAAAATAAATCAAATGAACGCGCTGCCTCGTTTGTCGAAAACTTTGCTTAAAACCATATTTTTAAAAACTCTATGTAGGCTATAGGGAATACAACAAATATAGATATATATATAGGCCTATATATCTTTTTTTTATACAAAACTGCTTTTGAACAATTGGTATTATTAGCTACAGATCTAAAGTCGTTCTGTTGGATAGCCTATTTGTTCCTTAGTGTAAAATGGAAATGCATGGTAATATTATTTTATAAATATAAGCAAAAAAATATATGGTGTAACAGAGTTTTAGAACTAAACAAATCTGCATTAATAGCCTAAAAATATATATATTTTTACATAAGTCCATGTTTTTTCGGGATTTGAACGCAGGTCTTCCGATTGATGAACCGTCAGCTCTACCACTCGGCCATGTCGAAGCTCACTGAGAATAGCCCAAACGTTTATGCAGTGTGTGTTCGCTCAAATGAGTGAGAATGTTTTGTTGTTAGCCTATTGTGAGTGTAGCCTACTTTACATGAATAAAATAGACCTTTTACAGTTTTAAAATATGATATCCTATCTGTATGACCAAAAATAACGAAGTAGGCTATAGCCTGTTATTTTAGCAGAAAAAGAAATTCAAGTGAATGCGGCGTTTGTCGAACTCTAATTCAATGGCAGAAGAAAACCCCATTTTAGAATACGCACTAGGCGTGGTGTGTCAAAATACTTAATTATAAACTTCAATATTTCGTTCAAAACCTCATCAAAACGCTTTGTGACATTTTAAAAAGCCGTGAATGTATTAATACAATTGGAACCAGGATCGTAACTGAAATGCGCTGCATGTTATCTCTCAATACAGGAGCAGAAGCGCTGGTTCAGATTTTATTGTTTGTTGTTTAAACGTGCGTGTTTTAGGCTATATTTAAAAAATATATATACTATATTTGATAAGGTCTATTTGGGGTAGGCCTATTCGCTATAGCCTACTGTGGAGGGGGGAAATCACCCACCGGCAAATCGCACCTTGCTTAACATGTTTTTTAAAATTATTTCTGCATATGGAAAGAATTCCAGTCCTGCTGTCTGCTGTCCTGTCCATGAAGTTTTTTTTGTTTGTTTGTTTATTTTTTAACAGAACTGTTTTTGAAGACGTAAATTCAGTCAATCTGTTGGATGAGATTTGTTCCTTAGTGTAAAATGGAAATGCATGGTAATTATATAAAAAACATATTTATTCGGGTTTCGAACCTGTGTCTTTGTACTGTTTAAAGTAACCTTCAGCTCTACCACTCGACCACAAGCTCGGCTGTTCACGCGTCAGTGTGCCCACAAACGACAGATGCACTCTTCAATCTTCTCATTCCTCAATAGTTTAGCATCATTGATTGCACCTAATTTATTTTCACTGACTGCGAGATATGCCTCCTTTAAATTTTGATTCATAAAATGTTCTGCTCTAAAAGTTTGCTATATTCTATTTAAAATGTAGGCTACTTTTACATACGTTTTGCTTTCGCTAAATGTCCCTTTGCGCCACCTGGCGGTCATTTCGCGAATGACTTAGAAATGCGACTGTTTTTTTTTTGCCGCGGTGAACTCACCGCGGTAGACGCCGCGGCGGCAATAGGCATTCTGGTTGGCTACCTACTGTAGTGCATAGTGTATAGTGCATCATTTGGGATGCATCAGCTTAATTAATGAACATTATATGACGCTTAACAGATCAGCAGTTATTTTTTTCATATATGGATGGATATGGAAAATTCAACAATTCATGGATGGATGGACTAATGGATGGATTGATGTGGATATGGAAAATTCAACATTTCATGGATTAGGAATGGAAAATTCAACATTTCATGGATGGATGGATGGATGGATAGATAGATATGGATAATTCAACATTTGATGGATGGATGGATGGATGGATGGATGGATGGATGGATGGATGGATGGATGGATGGATGGATGGATGGATGGATGGATATGAAAAATTCAACATTTCATGGATGGATATGGAAAATTCAACATTTCATGGATGGATGAATGGATAGATATGGAAAATTCAACAATTCATGGATGGATAGATATGGGAAATTCAACATTTGATGGATGGATGGATGGATGGATAGATATGGAAAATTCAGCATTTCATGGATGGATGGATGGATGGATGGATGGATGGATGGATGGATGGATGGATGGATGGATGGATGGATGGATAGATATGTAAAATTCAACATTTCATGGATGGATGAATAGTTATGGAAAATTAAACATTTCATGGATGGATGGATAGAAATGGAAAATTCAACATTTCATGGATGGATGGATGGATGCAAATAAAGTGTTACCAATATACTTACTGGTTTCTGACTTTAATGGTACAGAGTAAAAGGCATTCTCGTCATCTAGTTGAATCCGTATTGTGTGTTAATATTTGTGAGTTCTAAAAGCAGCCTGTGTCAAAACTGCACCGCTTCTGGTCAATTAAATACAAGCGATTCATGAACTGGTTCTTTGTTCGCTCAGCCTCAGATCTCTATTTTCAGGATATGCTAATTATACCAAGTTTGGTGAGAAATGACAAAAGAGTGAGAGATTCTAATCATAATAGTTTATTTTTTGTACAGTTGATGTTGGCGAACTTCCCTGGAGGTAATTGCACTGCTTTCAATTACACTGTACATCCAGATAAGGGTTTGTTCTAAACCTCTAACCCAAAGTATTAACTTGCTTCAGTTAGTTCAGCCCAAATCATTTAACATGCAAACTCAATTCAAACTTTGATTCATCGATAATTTCAGCCTTTTTACATTGACTTACAATGACTGAGTGTTTGCCCATTAAAATGTGACCGACAGCAATGAAACCATTGAAATATTTGCAGACAGAATTTCAAATGTACTCTCTAGCTACATAAAACCTCCCAGTGGAGCACTGAACACACAGGAAGAAACCGGACATGAATGTTCGAACCTTCCCCACTGTGTGCCTGAGTGCTCGTTTGATTAGTGCTATTTTTATGCATGTCTCATCATAGCATATTGTATTTACGATATGAAAATGCTAATATTAGCGAGGAATCCTGTCGAGACTTGCCTCAGGTTCATGGACACTGAGTGGACTGAAAGCTGTCTGAAGCTGTTTGTTACTTACAAGAACTTCAGAGAGGAGTAAGATCACAGGCAGATATATTCCCTGAGGCGTATTCCAGACGCCCGGAATGGTCAGCGAATATGGGGATGTGTGTTTACACAACAGACGACTACTTTTAAGGAAACCTATTAAAACAGGCCTTAATTACTTCTTAACACCACCAAAGTTAAATGTTAATGGCTAAAAGGGAATATGGTTTTGCTCATATAGTGCAGTGGCCCTAAAGCGTACAGTATTTTGGACACTTAAGACACAATTAAAATTTTAACAAAATACCAAAACAAGTGGCATTTATAGTGGAAATTTAGCACAAGCACAAATTTCAATAAAAAAAAAAATCACAAAATGAAATTAGTTTGGTTCTAAAATAAGAAACATTAAAAAATGAAGAGTAGTCTTTGCAAACTTTGTGGAGCTTGTCACACCTTAGATTAGGGTCCAATTCTCTCTATTAACTAGTAACAACACATTTTGCCTCAATAAACTTCTAATTACAGCTTATTAATAGTTTTTAAGGTAGTAGTTTAGGAATTGGGTAGGATTAGGGATGTAGAATATGGTCATGCAGAATAAGGCATTAATATGTGCTTTATAAGTCTATTAAACAGCCAATATCCTAGTCAGAGGCAAAACTTTAGGGGCTCAGAGAGGGCCTAAACTATTGTAAAATAATATGTACAAACTTTTAAATAGTTTAAAAAGGAAAAACTTTTTTTAATAAAAAGTAATCAGGTCTAATGTTATTTTGGAGGAAATTAACTTTTCAAATCTGCCGATTCAGTTTGTGTTGTGTAGATGTCCGTTTTCTCCATATTAGGATCTTTCCACCTAATGCTTTCAGCTCTGTGATTGGTAATGATGATTTGGGTTTTATTACTTTTTGTTTCATTTTGTTGATAACTCTCACGCTTACTCTGATGAATGCGTGTGGTATTTCTTGTCAAAGCTAACATGCAGTATTATAGAAGAGTACATGGTAAGCTGGGCTGATTTTAGGCTGAGTTTATGACGAGGGAAGGGGGTGAGAGGGTCAACGTTCAAAAGTCACGATACGCTACTGATCTTAGTATGCATGCTAATAAGGAACTAGTTAATAGTGAAAAAATGTTTTACCATTTATTGTTAATATAATGAACTACAACGGTTGTTATTGTCACACTCGTGGAAGTCCAAAGCACGACGATATAAGATAAAAATATACTAATTAGTCTAGATTCAAAGAACAAACTTAGATAAAGGCAGGTAGGCAAAGTAGTGCGACCATGTTACATGGACATTACCAAACAAATGAAGATTCAAACACAGGAACTTATGCCGCGTTCCAGGCAACCTGTAACCCGTGTTTTTCCAACCTTATGCCCGTGAAAGTGCACTGGAACGGCAGTCAAACCCGTGACTTCCCACCCGTGAATTCGTACTGGATAGATGTACTCCCAGTTATGAGTTGAAAAAACACGGGTTACAGGTTGCCTGGAACGCGGCATTAAATACACAGGTTAACGAGGTGAACTCAGCTGAACAGGATAATACAATTAAATCAGAAACCATAGCAACACATCAGACTTGCAGACAGGAGATGAACTCAAGGACAGATAACCAAACTAAACAGAGTTGTGACAAGTGATGGCAATTTCAAAACACTGCTGAAGCTTCAAAACCTTCACAAATCATTCATTCCGAATCAATGGTTCGGAGCGTGTATCAAACTGCCAGAGTCAAGTGATTTCAATAAACAAGGGTATATTGCGTCATAATTGTTTCGAAACATTCAATGGTTCACCGCTGGGTGAATGGTTCAACCCATGAATAATGATGAGTCACTGTTTTACCTGATATCTGATCAGTCTTATGCATTTTAGGCATTTTAATTAGACATTAGTATAACTAAAATGAATAATGGTAGTCAATGTTGGCCTGTTTAGCTGAGCCATTCATAGAACAAACAAAACAAACCCTAACCATTGATAAAATAACATATAGACACTTGATAAACTTATATGATTAGATAATTGATTTTACTTTTAATAAACAAAAAGAAATTGCAATAAAAAATCACGCCACAGAGAGGATGCGGAGGATGAACAGAGGGACTGACGGGAGACTTTTGAGACTGGGTTGAACTTGGAAGAGGAGGTGGGAGAGGGAGGCTGGGTGGGACTGGTGAAACTGACAACGAGACGGGTGATATTAACAGAGGCAGAGAATCATCCTCTTTGAATCCCAGAAAATAGTCTATAGAAGTCCGCCTGGTTTCGCTTACTACGGGGACGGAATTCCTCCATCCCCTCATATCCACCAACGCTCCCTTGACTACAAGTGATGTGGCCGCCTAGCACACCAGGTCAGACTCACGAGGCTTGGGAACCTGCTGACTGTCTCTCCGTGCAGTGAATGGTGAGCTGTGGGCTTGGCTCAGGTTCTGTAGTGGCTGAAAGTGATGGAATCAGGTCAGGGTAAGCACACTGCAGACACCTGAGGATGGCCTCCTTTCATGTCCCCTTACTCGGATCAGGTAGGTCCAGTGGCGAATAATAGTTTGCTCCCACCCTGTACAAGCTTTACATGGCCCCATCATCAAAAGACGTACACTGGGCGATTTGGCAAAAGCGAGCTGTGTACTCCAGCAGCGAAAGCACTTCCCTGGCAAGGGCAATGAATTTATAATCCATTTTTTCTTGATTGGTCCGATATTCTGTCACATTCATAGAAGTCCAAAGCACGATGATAAAGATCAAGATACTAATTAGTCTTTAATAGTAAAGATTCAAAGAACAAACTCAGATAAAGACAGGTAGGCAAAGTAGTACGACCACACAACACTGCCAATCCGGACAAATGAAGATTCAAACACAGGAACTTAAATTCACTGGTTGAAGAGGGGAACTCAGCTGAACAGGATATTACAATTAAATCAGAAACAATAGCAACACATCAGACATGCAGACAGGAGATGAACACAAGGACAGAAACCAAACTAAACTGAATATAATAGTGACAGTTATATTCTGCTAAGTCACCTGCATGAGCTTGAGGGGAACCGAATTCATACATTCACACACACAAAAATAACCTTGACACCAATTGTAATAATAATCTAAAAGTTAGTTATCATCAAAGTTTGCGCCTTATTTGTACAGAAATGCCACTTGGTTTGATATTTATATATAATGCAATTTAATTTAAAGGGATGCTTCACCAAAAAATATGAACACATAGAGTGCATCACATTATGTTAAACACCATAAGGAAGCTCGTGAGTGAGTGAGTCCCACGCTAGAGCAAACCTCATTGGTTAGTGCATATCAGATATCATGCACGCACGTTTAAGCTTCCCTGTTTACCGTATCTAATGTTCTGTATGTATCAATCATTGTTTGGATGTAAATAAAGCCAAAATCATATTTGTTCATCATATAAAGCAATAGGCTCTATGCTCGATTGCTTCCGCGTTTTGTCTCAGCCCGTCCAGTTACATCCGGTGCTGCGTCGGAAGCCGTTTTTGCATTAGGTGGAGATAATGGCAAATTACACTCGCTGTTTACAAGAACTTCCTGCGGTTAACGTGAATGATGTTAACAATATTGTGAGGCAGTTTTTTTCAATTTTGCTATAGAAAGCGCTATGCAGAAGTAAAGACGGTGGCTGAGATCCTACCGGAAATACGTCAGCAGCGTTCGTGCATAGAGCCTATTGAATCTCTTCATAATACAAACAGAAATTTCATTTTTTGGGGTGAACTCTTTTGGGACTAGTTTTGTGGCATGGTTAGGATTAAAGTCGGCATGAAATGGAAATTTACATTATCTGTTATATAGAACTTATTTTAAACAATTAATCTGGATTGTCACGTTGTTTTTCAGGCAGGAATACGAAGACAGATCCATATCAGAAAACGTCTCAGGTTACAATTGTAACCATAGTTCCCTGAAAACAGGGAACGAGACGATGCGTCGAAAACGCTACGTGAACGCCTTCTGTGTGATTGCGTCTGAAGCATCTATGCCAACTAGTCCAATGGAAAAAGGGAATGAGCGTCACGGGCGGGTGACGTAATGACCCGGAAATGATAAAAGCTCTTCCGCTGCGAAACGCCAGTTAGCTCCGAAATTGCCGAAGCAAGCCGATCGCAGGGACGCCAGAAGTATGGCAGAGGGACGCATCGTCTCGTTCCCTGTTCTCAGGGAACTATGGTTACAATAGTAACCTGAGAAGTTCCCTTATCGAAAAGGGAACTTCGAGATGCGTCGAAAACGCTACGGGAACGAGAATACCCAATGCGCCATAATTCAAGTACCTGAGTGTCAGTCTGTTCAGCTAAGCACTAAGCACCTGAGAACCTGGTGCAGCATCCAGGTCTAGGCTGTAAAACCTCACGAATGTGAGCGGAGAGGACCAGCCCGCCGCATCACAGACATCTTTGGAGAGAAACCCCATGCAGTAAGGCTTTAGAAGCCGCCATACTCCTGGTCGAATGAGCTCGGTCCACCAAAGGACAAGGCTGGCCCGAGTACTCGTAAGCAAGTGAAATAGCCTTGACTATCCACTTACTGACTGTCTGTTTGGAAGCAGGAAGACCTTTTTTAGGTGATCCAAAGCAAATCAATAGTTGGTCGGACTTCCTGATTGAGGATGTCCGATGTACATACGTGTCCAATGCTCGCACTGGACACAAGAGGTGCAGTCTTTACTGGTCCGCAGTTGTAAAGGGAGGAGGACAGAAAGCCTGCAGCACAATAGGCCTCGGAGTCAAGGTCGGCACCTTAGGGACGTATCCCTGTTTTGGATATAGGAACGCCTTGACCATCCCCAGTGCAAATTCAAGGCAAGTGGGGGAGACCGAAAGAGCCTGAAGGTCACCAACTCTCTTGAGGGACGAAATAGCTAGCAGAAAGATAGTCTTAAGAGTAAGGAACTTCTCTGAGACCGAATCTAAGGGCTCGAATGGGGCCCTAGACAGGCCTTCTAAAACTATAGTCAAATCCCAAGCTGGCACCCTAGTGCGAGTTGCAGGCCTTAGCCTCAAAGTGCCACGAAGGAAATGTGTAATCAGGGGGTCTCGACCCAAGGATGTACCCCCCACCAGGGTGTGGTAAAGCGCAATGGCTGCCACGTAGACTTTTAGCGTGAAAGGGCATAAACCTGACACAAAGCGCTCTTGCAGTAACTCGAGTACTGTGTTCACAGAACAGTTAACTGGATCCAAATGACGTCGGTGACACCATAAAGAGAAAACTCTCCATTTAAGCGCATATAGTTTCCTAGTAGCCGGAGCTCTGGAGCTTAGGATGGTCTCAGCAGCCTCAGCTGAAAGACCACTTTCTATGAGTTGGGCCCCCTCAGAGGCCAAACCCACAGATTCCAAATCTCTGGACGAGGGTGAAATATTGTGCCCCCGGCCTGAGACAGAAGGTCTCTCCTGATCGGGATCTCCAATGGAGGCCCGTCTAGAAGATGGACCAGGTCCGAAAACCAGATCCGACTCGGCCAGCGTGGTGCTACTAGCAGTAGGCTTATCCCACACCGACGGACCCTCTCCAGAACTCCTGGGAGCAGAACAACAGGGGGAAAGGCGTACAGACGTAGCCTCGGCCACGTCTGCACCATGGCATCCAGCCCCAGGGGGCTGGGTGAGTAAGGGAATACCAGAGGGGACAGTGCGTTGTGTTGTGAGACGCGAACAGGTCCACCTTTGCTCTGCCATATGCCTCCCAGATTTTCTCCACCGCCTCGGGGTGGAGTCTCCAGTCCCCTGGCCTCAGCTCCTGCCTCGACAGGATGTCTGCTCCTATATTCTGGTCCCCAGGAATATACACTGCCCTCAGGGAGAGTACCTTCCCCAGGGACCACAGGAGGATGGCCAGTTTGCAAAGCGGACGCGACCTCAGATCCCCCTGACGGTTCAGATAAGAGACCACAGATGTGATTGTCTGTTCGAACGAGCACATGATGGCCTCTTAGGTCCGGAAGGAAATGTCTCAACGCATTGAAGACGGCCATCATCTCCAGGCAATTTATGTGCCACGAAAGATGATGGCTTTACCACAGACCCTGAACCGAGCGGCCTTCCATTACCGCTCCCCAGCCGGTGAGGGAAGCATCTGTCGAGATAGTAGCTCGATGGCAAAGAGCTCCCAACACCGGACCCTGGGTTAAGAACCAGTGTTTCCTCCATATCTCTAAGGCACGAAGGCATCGCCACGTAACCTTGATCATACTGAAAGGGTTTCCCCTCGGGGAGAACCCTCTGGTCCTGAGCCACCACTGTAAAGGCCTCATGTACAGCAGGCCAAAAGGTATCACGTTGGACGCTGCTGCCAGTAGACCCAACAGTTTCTCTAACTGTTGTACAGTGCGTGACTAACCTAGCTTTAGCTCTTTGGTGGCTGCCAGGATAACAGCTACACGAACGGGCGATAGGTTGGCCCTCATCGTCACTGAATCCCATACCACACCAAGGAAAGTGGTTCTCTGTACTGGAGAAAGAACACTCTTCTTGGCATTAAGCCTCAACCCCAACATCTGCATATGGGCGAGAACGACACCTCAGTGCCGAACCGCCAACTGCTCTGATTCCGCTAGAATCAGCCAGTCGTCGATATAATTCAGAATGCGTATGCCCTGAAGCCTGAGAGGGGCTAAAGCTGCATCCATGCATTTCGTGAACGTGCGGGGTGACAAAGCTAGGCCGAAAGGAAGAACCCGATATTGGTATTCTTTGCCCCTGAAAGAAAACCTTAGGAACTTCCTGTGCTGAGGGAGGATGGAGATATGGAAGTATGCATCCTTTAGATCTATCGTGACAAACCAGTCCTCGGATCTGATTTGGGTCATGATCTGCTTGAGGGTCAGCATCTTGAACTTGAGTTTCTGGACTGACCGATTTAACAGGCGAAGATCTAAAATGGGACGCAACCCTCCATCCTTTTTTGGAACAATGAAAGAACGGCTGTAAAAACCCGACTCTCGGTCGGGTGAGTACACGTGTTCTATAGCTTGTTTCGCTAACAGGGCCTTTACTTCTTGCTCCATTACCAGAGCCTGCTCGGGATGCACCACTGTGGGCAGCACCCCGCTGTAACGAGGAGGACGAGAGCCAAACTGGATTCTGTATCCTTCCTCTTCAATCTGCAGGACCGAATGAGAAATATTCGGCAGAAGCTTCCACCTGCCAGAAAAGTTACTAAGGGAACCAGCCTCTCGAGGCTGGTCTCTGGTGTTACTGAGAGAGCCAAATCTGGAGCCTGAAACATAACGGCAGGAACTACCTGACCTGACTGCTCTAAAGCCCCCCTCAGAGGGCGCGAAACCGATGCTGTGCCGCAGCATAGCATCAGCGACTCGCTGGAGACCACTGCGCCCTGAAGCACCGGAGGTGGCAGGGTTGGCAGGAGGGTCTCGTGAGGACCCCGAAATGGAACGGGCACCGTATAATGAGGTGAACACCGTTCCACCTCGGTCGGGGCTGTCCTCACAGGCCTGATGCCTAAGCATCAGGACCTTTTTTTTTTTTAACCGAAGCCTTCTTCGCCTGAAGAACGGTCCTCAGATCCGGCTTAGGCGACTTCGGTTGAGAGGGCTGCGTCTGTCTCCAGTATCTACGTGGAGGAACACGAGACGCAACACTCTCCTTTTGTTGCACATGGTATGATGAGCTAGATGGTTGGGGCTGCTCACGCCCAGCAGCCCCAGGGGGCTTGACACGGCGAGGGATTAACTTTTTAAAAGCGTCAGACTGCTTTTTAGACTCCTGAAACCTATCCACTACAGTGTGGACTGCGTCACGAAGAGACCAGAGGGTTCAAGTGGAGCGTCTAATAAAAAAGTTCGATCTTTTTCTTTAATTTCAGACAGATTGAGCCATAAGTGCCTCTCAGTGGCTACCAAAGCTGCCATAGACCGCCCCAATTGCTCTGGCGGTCTCTTTAGTAGCCCTGAGAGAAAGATCAGTAGCCCTACGAAGTTCTCGAACATCGTCATGACTAATTCCCTCGCTGTTATCCAGTTCCCCCAGCAGGTCAGCTTGGTAAGCCTGGAGCAGTGCCATGGTGTGTAAACACGCTCCAGCTTGACCCGCTGCCGAATAAGCTTTGCCCACTAACATGGATGTATTTTTAAGTGTCTAGTGGGCAAAACCAGGGCTTTCAGAGAAGATGCGGGACCAGGCGCGAGATAGCTGGCTAAATTCTGCTCTGCCTGGGGCCAAACTCATAACCAAACTCTTTTAGCCCTCTAATCTTTGAATATGTAGTGGTCTGAGGGTTAAAAACACGAGATGAGAATGGCTTTTTCCAGGATTTAGAAATCTCATTGTGTAAATCAGGAAAAAAAGGCAGCCCTCGTGGTGGATATAATGTGGCTGAAGGGAGAAAACGCTCATCTAACTTGCTTTTTGAGCGAGTGCTTTTTTTCTCAGATGGCCATTCAATATTTAATTTTTCTACAGCCCGTGACATGACATCCACCAGCTCATCATACGCCGGGGAATTAAATTGTGAATCCCTATCCCCCGTGTGTGCATTTTCACTTTCAATACTCATAACGTCAACTTCCTCAGAAGAAGAACATTGCAGTAAAGGAGAGCTCTCTTCCCGGGCGGAAGAAACCGCAAAGCGTGCTTCCGACACCGGGAGAGGAGAGCTAGATCTCTCGGGTAAGGAAGGAGAAAAGGTCCTCGGACCCGTCTCCCCCCCCTCCGAGAGATCCAATTGCGTTCCCCAAGAATGCATTCTCCGCGCTGTCTAAGCAGACGCGGGTCCTGATCCTTGAGGATCGCGAGCCTGGCCACTCTGTTTGTCAAAGAGTGCCAGGCGAGAGCGGAGCATGCGAAGCGGTAGCTTCTCACAGTGTTGGCACTCAGCCCCCTCGAAGGCTGAGACCGCATGCTCCACTCCCAAACAAATCACACAAAGCTCGTGTGTGTCCCCACCCGTTAAATAACGCGGGCAGGGAGGAACACACTGTTTGTAGATTTGTTTTGCCATACCGATACCAACAATATTGTAACAGACAACAATAAATAGACAAGACAGTATGACACAGATCGCTTGCTGAGGCACAGAAGCTGACTGGCGTTTCGCAATTGAAGTGCTTTTATCATTTCCTGGTCATGAAGTCACCCGCCCGTGACGCTCATTCCCTTTTTCCATTGGACTAGTTGGCATAGATGCTTCAGACGCAATCACGCAGAAGGCGTTCCCGTAGCGTTTTCGACGCATCTCGAAGTTCCCTTTTCGATAAGGGAACTCAAAGTTTAATTCCAATACGGGCAATGGCAAACACAACTACAGTAAATATAACGATGATAGGGCAAGGTGGGAAGGAACGGATACAACTTATAAGGCAAGCACAAACAAGACAATGAAGGGTACACAGCTGATATAGATGAACTAATGATGGTGACCATAGTAACGGATAATACAAGGACAAAAGGAAATGAAAAAATGCAAACTAAAAGTCCATGAACTAAACAGATTATAATGGTGACAGAGCGCCCCCCTCTGGCAAGGCGTGTCCTCATGCCGTAACACAACGATGGTGAGGGTTCTGGAGGGGGATGAGGACAGTCGCTCCTGGTGGTTACTCGACGTCAATGCGGGTCTTCCCTAGAGACGGTGCAGGGCTGCAAGCATCTGGCAGCGATGGGACGGGAGGACTTGCTGAGCTCTGTCGGAGACAATTTATATAAGAGACATGGCACTTCCTCAATCCTCAATAGAACTATATAAGGAAAACCTGTAACGCCAAAGATGTGGTTGTGTGCACATGTCCCGCCCCTCCCGCTGGACAGCCAATCGTCACTGTCCAGCGGGAAAAAACAAAACCATTCCCAGTTCTAAACTTTATCTTTGAGTAATACAGATGAATTAGATATGGGACAGGGTGGGAGCTGACAATACCCCATCGAAGTCTATCAGCCAGTCCTCCGTCTCAGTTCCCTCAGCCGCTGGTGTCTCAGGCTTACACCCCTAGTCAGATCCACGCTGGGGCACTTCTTCTGGGGCGATGGCAATGTCTGTCCTCTTATCCACGAGCTCTGGCTCGCTCGTCATGGTGGGTGGTCCCGCTCGGTCTGCAGGGGGCTCACGTGACTTCTTCGAGTTCGATAGTGGTGAAACGGGCTCTGGGTCTGGCAGTGCTCTGGATCGGGGTGCGACACTCTCCATTCACGTGATGACGGTCTCCATCCAGATCAGATCTGTGGTGTCTTGAAGGTTGATAGGATGGTGGAAGGTTGCCCCGATCCAGAACAGGGTCTTCAGGGTTTCATCGTCCAGGGAACTCGCAGCCAAAAAAAATATATATACTGGACAAAAGAAAACATGACTCTCCTGAGGCTGGATGATAAACTTTGCCCGTTCGTCCATTTTGGGCAGTCAGTCCGATCATCTGTCATGCTGTGTTTCAGGCAGGAAGCCGAAAACAGACAGATCCAGTTCAGAAAACTCTAAGTTTAATTTCAATACCTCAGACAGGTAATGGCAAACACAACTAAACATAACAGTGATCAGGCAGGGTGTGAAGGAACAGGTACAACTTATAAGGCAAGCACAAACGAGATAATGAAGGGTACACAGCTGGTATAGATGAATTCATAATGACAGTGACCATAGTAATGGATAACACAAGGAAAAATGCTAAGTAAAAGCAAACTAAAGATAATATAATGGTGACATGGATATATTGTCCATCTCCATCCTTCGGATGAGACGTTAAACCGAGGTCCTGACTCTCTGTGGTCATTAAAAATCCCAGGATGTAATTCAAAAAAGAGTAGTGGAGTAACTCCGGCATCCTGGCCAAATTTGCCCTTGGCCTCTGTACAGCATGGCCTCCTAATCATCCCCATATATTGATTGTCTTCATCACGGTCTCCTCTCTACCAGTAAGCTGGTGTGTGTTGGACGTTCTGGCGCAATATGGCTGCCGTTGGATCATCATCCAGGTGGATGCTGCACATTTGTGGTGGTTGAGGAGATTCCCCCTTCCATGTAAAGTGCTTTGAGTACCCAGAAAGCGCTTTATAAATGTAAATTAAATAGTATGAAATGGAAGTTGTGATAGTCTTTTCTTCTCTATTAAAACAATAATAAATATACGGCGGGATTTGATTTTTGTCCGTGGGGAATTGACTGGATAGTTGTGGTTTGCTATGGTGGATCTCATGTGAGTGAGGTTATTGTCCCGGCCTCACACCAGTAAATACATCATCAGAGAAGAGAAGAGAAGAGAAGAGAAGAGAAGAGAAGAGAAGAGAAGAGAAGAGAAGAGAAGAGAAGAGAAGAGAAGAGAAGAGATGCTGCAAGAGGGACAGGGATTATGGGGAGTGGACATGTATTAAAAAAATTATAATAATCATGTGCAAGGATAAATAATTTATAATAATTAATGCAATATTCCACAAAAAAAATAACTACTATTTTGTTTTCATGGTGACTTTAATTTGACCTTGAATTGTTTAATCAAAATGTCATAACTGGATCGTCCAGTGAAAGCATCAGACTTCTCTCTGGTTACATATGCAAGACATCTCCAAACATTTAGTTTCACTTGATCTTTAATTATTGTGATTTAAGACAGAAGTAAGCATATTCATTGACATTTACTTTCTTCTAAACCAACACCGCCAACATTGAATGAACTACGACACTTCACTAAAGAACATCGCAATTAAACTTTCTGATGAAACCGTCATTTTGACACTTTGTCACTTTTATAGTTTGCATTGTCTGTCAAACCTCATGTCAATTTCAAGGTGAACGCTTTGAACTTTTCCGTAAAAAAGCTTGTGTAATCGCACAGGGCACATCACACCACATTTCTGTTCATGTTGTCGGATTGTTATGACAAGAGCATCATTCAGCAAACACACACTTGGCCATTATTCACAACTTTGATAGGGTGCACCTTAAAACTCTCACTAGTGTTTCAGCAGTGTTGCATCATCAAAAATCTTTTCACAATATTTTTCCCCATGTATTTTAGGAACTTTGAAGACTGGCATGTTCAGATAACGTCCACTGAGAAGTGTTTGTCTACTTCAGGGACCCCAAAGTCTAACCTGAGGGCCATTAGACGGGTGGTGTACTTCATCAATTTCGTCGAATGGATTTTTCAGCCATACATTTTGAAAATAAACAGTTATCGATGCATGACAGCCCTTTTCAGAGCTTCGTAACGGCTCTTACTCAGCATCCTGCTCTGCATGTTCAGTGATCTACTGATGCCTGAGATTGTATTCCTCGAGAACTGCAGGATACAGGATATTGCAGAGCAGATCATTTGCACAAGTCAACAAGGCGACAGAGATCACAATCTGTATCTGACCCAATTCTACACAGAATATTCTGCTTTTAAAGCACTATGGATGAGGTCAGACATCTCATACAGTTCGATATCCTCAGCATTATAAACAACAACGGAGACACAGACAAGAGTAGAGGACACTGTACCATCCACCAACATACAATACAAGCTTTTAAATCATTACAAATACAAATTATCATGGTTTTGCTGTAGTAACAGTAACTGATTTTATGACAGAAATGTTATAGTTTATTTTTTACATGGCTCTCTGGAATACTTAACCCCGATTGGTTAAACATTCCCACTCATCTGAGTCTTTCATTCCACATCACCGACACACACTTTCATACAAACACAACCGACGGCATCTTGTGTCTCAGTGGTTGATTGGAGTGAACTTATTTTGGATTTGGTTACCATTGACTTAAGACATTTGTCAAAGTATATTCTTTTATGTTCCTTTAACAAAAGTTAATCTTATTTTAAGGGTGTTCACACGACAACGATATTCTTAAAACGGAGAAGGTTTTCCTTTGAGTTTTCATCATACAGACGACACCATTGTCAAAACGATCCCCGTTCACATGAATCCGTGAAAACTAATAAAACCCCCTGTATTCTGCTGCCAGACCATTAGATGGCAATGAAACACTATAGACTGAACACGTAATACGCATGTGCATGACGTCATCATCTTCAGAGATTCGCGTTTTTGTTGTTTAGACGGAGATCGTTTTCAAAAACTTGCACTTTGAAACCCGTTTTCAAAACTTTGCGTTTTCAGGCACCCTAAACCCTGTTGCCATGTAAACGAACAGCCAATATAGAGCAAGTTGTCTGTTTTTAGTTGAAAATGGTGTTGTGTAAACACCCCTAAGATTGTGAAATAAACTTAACTCAATATTTCAGATCAATATGTAAAGAAGATCAATGCAACATTTCATGTCAGATTCCTGAACATCCTTTAAGGGGTTTATTTTGAGATCATGACCGTCTGACTGTACAGTATGTCACGAACAGAAGAGAACAGGAGTGGATTCAACTCAGAGTTTTAATGAGGAACTACTGGAAAACCCACCACAGGAATGTAAGGCAATGCTTGAGAATCCATACTTGTAACTTAGCCGAATATAAAGGCTTTTGTATCTTTTACACAGGTAATCGAGCTGGAGAGGATTCCGAGGACTGCTGAGGGAGCTGGGTGAACGGATGAATAGCGAATAGGCAGGTTGTCATGTAAGTCCTTCTCATGGGTGAGCGACAAGACTGGACAATAAGAGGAGTGTGAGAGCAAGGCTGTATCCGAAATTGCATACTCTCTTGAGTAGGTACTTATTTTGAATAAAAAATTACTTCATGACTGCTAAAAAAGTAGGTCTATGTAGAATAAATGCAATATGGACATACTACCACCATGTTGTCATTATCATGTGATTTACCAGCGTCAGTTACGTCGCTTCACTGCCATTCACAAATCCTCTCCTGTGACCTCATGGGATAGTAAAGTCTCCATCGTATGCACACCTCAGAATCTCGCCAGAAGAAGTAAGTCATCCGAGTACTTTTGGCAACTCATTTATGAGTACTGTGAATTCGGTCATACTTCTTTAGTCACATACTGTTTTTCACCTAGTGTACGTATAGTAGAGAAGTATGCGATTTCGGGTGCATCACTGGTATACATATGAGTCCTTAATTGGTAATGGCAGGTGCAGGTGGTTAGTATTCTGGGGATTGGGAACGAGTGGTAGGCTCCCTATACCCTCATTCACTATTCTCTATATTACTCCACTAATAAAGTTCACTTGAACAAGTGAATGAAAATGAGTGAGTGAATTCGGACACTGAATGCGGTGGAAGGGCTGCCGCTTTTGCATAGTGTGTACTTGCTGTTTAACAATCATTTGAAACGTAAAAAAACTTGTAGTTCCGCTCCAGTAGTAAGATGAAAAGATGTATCTTGAACTTTGTCATGGAAACTAGCATGTATAAACCTAAATGAAACAATTAAGAAAATGGATGGATAGATGATTCAGCTGTGAGCGCCATTTTCTGGCGAGACGCGGGAATTCATTCGACATGTGACTCTCACAGTGCATTATGGGTATTCTCTATAGCCGCTAAGCATTCATCGGTTATATACTCATTATTGTGGTGCATTATGGGATTGAATGAGTGCACTCAATGCCGTCTACTACGGTTTCGGACACCATTAAAAATGGCTATTGGCACTCAAATAGTGCCCTATTTACGGTATAGGGTAGAGGGGGTGATTTCGGACACAGCCTGGGACTGAAGAGATGGATGGATTCATGTACTGTATATTATTATTCCATACATAATAAATAAGGGGAATCTAATTGACTTTTTGTTACAGATTTGACTTTGAAGGGCTATGTTGGGCTGTAATGTAAACTTAATGCACATGTATTTTAAAGGGACACTGGTTTTTCATATTAAACTATGATATTCCCTCAACTTAGACGAGTTGATACATACCTCGACCTAGGCTGGTGACACAAAATAAAACGTTGTGATTTTCTAAGCGTTTAAAATTGATGACTATATTGCCCCCTGTTATTTACATCAATTTTAAACACTTAGAAAAGCGCAACGTTTTATTTTGTGTCACCAGCCTAGGTCGAGTTACACTACTCGAGTAACTGTGTTTAAATAGGGAAAACGAGGAAGTGTTTGGTCGCTTCTCTTTTTGGCCCATATTTAATGCACTGTGCTAGCTAAGTGCTAACATAGTTTTGCGGCAATACAGAGAGATATAGTGCACGCACCGAGACGAGAGAGGTATGTATCAACTCGTCTTAGTTAAGGGAATACCATAGTTTAATATGAAAAACCGGTGGAGTATCCCTTTAATACATGTTGATAAATTTACACATGACATGTAAAGTTTTTTTTTTTTTCCTATGTCGAACGTGAGTGACTGAAAGGGAACCCTGGATTACTGTGTTTCATTAAAATCCAAGGCAAACTAAAGTAAATAATTCTTTGCAGGCTGGATTTAAGGACACAACATAATACTTCGAGAGGTTGTAAGAAAATATCTAAGTCAATTTGAGACCTCTAGTTTAGTTGTTGTGCAAACTATTGGAAAGTCTGGCTAGAAAACACTAAAACTCATTCCCAAGCCTTGAATCCTGACAGCATGATATTTCGTCATATATATAGAGCAAAGCATACATCGTATATTAAGATAGTGATGATTGATGGGTAATCTCAGCACTGGTGTGGGATACACTGCATTCATTCTCAGGGAATAACAACTTTATCTAAATAAAGGGACATTTTTAGTGACCTTGGATCAAGATCAAAACTTTTAGATACAACACTATCTACAAAATGAGGTAGTTCATCTTACTTTGAGGCTTGTTTCCCAGACAAAGATTAAACGAGAGCTCAGAGCAAAAATGTGTTCAATGGATAGTCACCGATGGCAGGCCATAATTTAGTCACGGATTAGGTTTCATCCATGGACAGGACTTTATTCAGCTTCCCCTTTATATGAGCCATATTATGCCCGAAGGCTAGAACAGACTTGCCTGGATATGGCTGGGCACGTGTCCACTTCACCTTGATTCCCTGCACCATCTGGTGATTGGTCAATAACGTCTGTCTATGAATTGAGTGATCATTACAAATTCCAATCTAGTTAAACAGAGCTGGGGACTGAAGCCGTTTTTAACAGGGAGAATATTATCAAATATCATATAAATATCTTTCATGTGTATCAAAACCATTCCGAAATGTGTTAGGATTGTCCAGTTTGAGCATAATAATTTGCTTCATAAACCACATGTCCATCTGTGCAACCTGAAAGTTTTAAAGAAACTAGACAACTGGTCCATTTTCTGAAGAAATTATGCTAATGACTATGGCATTGCTATGCAGTTGCTAGGCTGATCTGAGTGCAATTCAGTGCATTGCTATGATGTTACTAGGGTGGCTGCTTATTGGCCCAATCCCAAGAGCACAAAACCATAAAAAAGTCTCTGTGATATTCTGGTCCCTACCTATGGCTCAGTTCCTCAATGTTTTGCACATGTCATCAACCATTAGAATAACTTGCCCAGTTGCTAAGAAAAGTACTACCAAATCTTTAAGTCTGGTTTATGCCATCTTTACGTTTCTGCACTAGTATAAAAGGCAAATCATTGGAGAAATCTTGCATACAAACACGCAAAAAGCTTCTCTTGGCATCCATGCGCTCTGTATGTGACAGACGCTGCTCTTGTTCATTTCAAGGAGAGCAAAGAAACGACAACAATAAATAAAACAAAACCCACTCTTACAATGTCAGACAGAGACAATTATGTTTTACCCAGTGGAAATCACTCAAAATTATGTTTATGCACCATGTCCTTGGATGATGAGAGAGAAAGATTAATGTATGCAAATGTCTTCAGCAAATTTATTGACTTTCTGGCTACCAGGTAAGTGCATTTACAACGTGACAGTTTTGATCCGAATGTTAACCTTTCAATTCTGATAAGGACAGTTTATACAAAGGAGAGCAAAATGTCAGGATATGCTACTTAGTCAGTTGGCATTCTATAAACATTTTGATCTATCTCTTTTAAAGCAAAGTATTCTAAACCGTAGAAAGTATTCTTTGAAGCCAAAGTATCAATAATAACAACATAATAGCATTCATAACTTGTCAAATACTGTACATTATGAGATTAGATTCAATTTAGTCACACTTTGTGTGTTTGCTCTTCAGTTAAGATAGGGATAGTATTTTTATATAAGCAATACGGTTATGAGAGCCTATGCTATATTGTAAATATTGTCAAGATATGTTCAAATTTATCCACTAAACTAAGGTTTAGGGCGGCTGATTTTTTGTGCAAAGGGAGAAGATTTTCTTGAAATTCAGCTTTTCAGATCTCCTGTTAGCTTGTAGGTGTTGAACATAGATTCAATCAATGAAGATTTCAACCTTGAAATTGTTGCAAATCAAAACAAAACCACCATTGAGCATCTTGTTGTGTCAAAGCCTGTAAATCGGGAAGAAATGAAAGAGAAACCAGCTTTTTTCTGAGACCATTTGACCAGATTCCGAGAGGAGGTCACTAAAGTGGCGGACTTCAGTCTCCTATCTCAAAAGTGCCTAGATGAGGTTTTTGAAAATATGAAGGAGACCATCAGAGATGACAATTGCTGTGAGAACAGACTGAAATCAAGCTAGAGGTCTAGGGTTTCAAGGACAGAATTAGAAAAAGAAATGTTTCATATGGATCAGTCTTTTCAGGATTTCACAAACTAGCAAGAATTAATGTAATTGTAAACGATCACCACATTATTTAGTTAGGGAATGAAACAATATTATGAATGTGTATGAACAGATGAATGTGTATTTAACTCTCCTGCTGCTAGTAGTGAATTATATAACATGAAGAAAGATTAACCGGTTTGAACCAGGACTTTAAAACTCTGCAGTTTTCAAGTTTATATAGATTCCTGAAGAGAAGACATATTTTTGAACGCTAAACCTGGAAGTAACAAAGTGGCTGAATAAAGTTAGGCAACCTGTGAAAAGCCTGTTGAAGAATTGCTAAATGTGAAGTTCCACATTGAAATGAAGATATACATGAGATGCATGAAGGCATGTGATGATGAGATCGTATTTCAAAAGAACAGTGAAGAAACTATGGAGGAACACACGGATATGACAAGAGACTCTTTATGTGGGCCAAACACGACGTTCCCAAGATTCATTCAAGAGCTGCAACATCCCAGGTGGACCTCTAGATAATACAACCGCTCACACAACCCAATGGAAAGTGCAGCCAGACCAAGCAATGTAACATTCTTTAGTAATCACCTCGGTTACACTTTATTTCGATAGTCACTTTAGACATTCTACTAACTATAAGTAACTTTTCAACTACATGTCAACTAACTGTCATTAGAGTATTAGTAGGCTGTAGTAGACTGTCAGTAGACTGGTAGGTTATGGTTAGGTGTTAGGGTTCGGGCTAGGAGAAAAAGTTGACTTGTAGTTGCTATGTTACTTATAGTCAGTAGAATATCTTTTGGGGGACCAACAAAATAAAGTGTTAGCAGATATTAAGCAGACAGTCTACTTATACTCTAATGACAGTTAGTTGACATGTAGCTGCAAAGTTACTTAGTTAGTTGAATGTCTAAAGTGGACTATCGAAATAAAGTGTTACCATCACCTCTTTCAGGGTTAGTTGACACTTTAAGTGCATTTCAAACCAGTCACAGGACACAAAGGGTGGCCTACATAAGCATATGGTAGGGCAGCACAGTCTGCTTTCCATATGTGCTACACGTACTGTATGCTTTTATAATCTGCAAATCATTTATATAAATGTACGGACACATTATGAAACATCACACCACTTTTGACGTTAAAGATCAGTCTAAGAACTTTGAAGAAAATTTCAGAGAATTTCCGGCTTGTGATATGTCTGAACGTGGAAATATCTTTCCCTTGATCTGTGTCAGTGGAAATAATCAAGTTTTGACGAGTATTTTTAATAGCGGTGAGCCCATCTTGAGAAGCTGCTGTAAAAGATTAAATTCTTGTTAACACAGAATATGAAATAAATCTTTGTCAGGGGGCTGACACCGAACAGAATTGCTTTCAGACTAACTTCTGTATGTGTCCGCTAAGGCAATTATTTCCTTCCCATGGATAATCCTTTGTCAATTAAGTTTCCAATTAGATTGGGGAAAATAATTAACTATATAGGCTGACATTCATTAGCCAAGGTAAAAAGAGTAGCTGTCCCACGACTTTCACATGGTATTACTTAAGGTTTTTGTTAATTAAACAGACATTTTACAAAGAGTTGTCACAAAGCCAAGAATAGCAATTGTAATTGATCAAACAGATTTTTACCTTTTCTGAAGAAAATGCAAGTGATGCTTGCAAGTGCAAAACTGCCACAATGGAGTAGTTTTTTTGGGTGTTTGACCAGGTGATTCTTGTGTTTCAGAACAGTCTTTCTGTTCTGACTGAATGCATTCTGGGGCATTGCTTCACAGTTAGTAGGGTAATTCTGGGTAATTGATCCTTCGCAAAGACCCACCCCCCTTAGTGGCTGTTGTCCGACAAGCCATGGCACTCTCACGCCACTCAGCAGTGAAAATTACATCATATGGAGCAAAGAGACCGAAAGACAAGACAGAGCAGGTTATTTTTGGTATGAAACAAAATCCCAGCTGTTCAATTTAAATTTTTCTATGAAATTCAAACAATAAATATCATTTTGTGGCTCTTTAATGTGCCGTGACAGATTGCTGTAGCGCCTCAATTCAAGCAGCATGTGAAACGATAATCTCTTACTCTTCACTGTTATAGCACAAAATAAACATGAATGAACATCAGAAGGTATGTTGTTTCAACATACACACCATTTTTCAAGTTTAATTCCACTGACTTTAATCTACTAACTCTAATAATGTCTGGTTTGTTTTTCGGACAAAATAGTGTATTTGGCGTTATGATTGGTCAGATCGCCTGTAAACTCCCAGCGGAGGGTAAATTGATAGACGATTGGAAATGTGTGGCTGGTCATTCGATTGTTATGGATGATTGATAGGATGTAGCGGCAGTGGCTCAGTGGTTCATGTAGATTGTCTACAAATCGAAAGGTTGGTGGTTCAATCCCCGGTTCCACCTGACCAAGTGTCGAAGTGTCCATGAGCAAGACACCTAACCCCAGCTGCTCCCGACGAGCTGGATGGCGCCTTGTACGGCTGACACCGCCGTCGGTGTATGAATGTGTGAGTGAATGGGTGAATGAGAGGCAACATGTAAAGCGCTTTGGTGGCCATTGGGTCTATGAAAGCGCTATATAAATGCAGTCCATTTACCATGTAGTGTAGAAAGATTTCCTGGGTAATTGCTACATTTTTTGAAAATGGTAGCTAAAGTATTGCTAGCCAGTTGCTAGAGTGATCTAGGTGTTTGCCACGGTGTGCAGGGTGGTTTCTAGGATTTTCTGGGTAGTTGCTAGGTTGTTGGCAGGGTGGTACTAGCCCAGTGTTGACCAATCCTGATCCTGGAGTGACATCTTCAAGCTCCAACCACAATTAAACACACTTGAACCAGCTAATCAAGGTATTCAGGGTCATTAGAAACCCCTGGATAGTTGCTAGTGTGTTGCTAGGATTATCTGGGTAGTGGTCACTGATGCACTATTAGATGCAGTAATTACAGTAATCTGGGTGAATGCTAAGGTGTTGCATTTTCTGGAAGGTAGAATGTCTGGGGGGCTTACTGCTGTTGGGTACTTGCTAGGGTTTTTATACTATAATGCTAAGTGGTTGCTAAGGTTTTTCTCGGTGGTCACTCGGAAATTTTAAACCTAAGTAGATTGTGAAACCATTGCCACCAATGGTCTCTATGATCAACTTGGCTTACAATGCTTTTAGGAAACGCAGCCCTGGGTAGTTGCTAGGGAGTTGGTAGCGTGGTACTAGGTGGTCACTGCGTGTGTGGATGGTGGCTAAGGTGTTGCTGATTGTAAGGGTGGTTACTAGGATGTTGGTAAAGTTGATAATGTTGATAGTGGTTACAGAGGCATTGTGGTTGTGTGTGGTTTGTAGATTGTTGCTAAGATTTCTTTTTTTTAGGGTTCGCTGGAATATTTGAGGTGAATACCAGGGTGTTGCTAGATGGTTACAAGGGTTTTTCAATACTATAATGCTAACTATGAGCAACAGTAATATTGATGCGCCAAGAGTGCTTTTTTAAATGTAATTTTTTACGTGCTCTGAACATTTCAGTACATTGTTCTTGCTCGGCACAATTCTGAAGGTCATCACACCCTGGAATGTGTCTGCTCACTAATTGGCTTTCTCCATTGTTTTAATTGCATGTCTTGATCTCAGGCAGCCAAAAAGGGTAATAATAAAAAAAATTCTGCCATCATGATAAAAGCGCACAACTATACGCTTGGGTGTTTGACATAAATGGAATACATTTAGCTGGAACAGTTCTTCTATTGGTGACACACCAACTGGGCTGCGGTGCTTTTCCCTAGGATGAACTAGGATCTTTGAGGGTCATGAATTTCATGCAAACAATGAAGAAATATCAGAAGCGGATGTGGACAGAATTTATCCTTGAAGAGGTTGGTGGAAAACAGATATATAAACTTGAAGTCTGCAACTGCTGAACTTCACACATTCTGTGGCATGCGTTTGCCGAAAGAAGACGGGTAAGAGACTTGTGTCTGAAAATATTTAAAGTTTGGTCCGAGATAAAACACAGGCCTAACCTCAAGTGAAAAGCAGGGGGCGGACAGGCAGGAGAGATAAATGCATACAAACTGCTCTTGAAGATCAGATCTACCAAAGACACATTTATTATAATTTGACTGACTTCCCTTTCTAAAGTTTGCAAAGCATAAGAATCTAATCTCAGACTTCTTTGACTTTGAATTTGTCTTGTGACTGTAAATATTTGAGTAGCATTGACTCAATGCAACAAGGTTGTTTTGAAACAGGGTTGTGCGTTATTGAGAATTGAATTGAAAATGTGTTCAATATTTCAGTTCAGTGCCTGACATCTAATAGCAATGGAATTTAACATTGCCATTATTATAATTTTATAAACTTTCATTTTATGGACCATGGGGGAAGAATGCTTTTCCAAAATGTTAAAATGAAATTAATATATTCAATAATCAATAGAATAAATGTATGATGTACACTTATTTTTAGGTGAAAAAAATCTATTTTTAAGAAAGAGAAAGAAAGAAAAAAAATATATATATATATTTTATATTTAATATATTTTAAGAAAGAAAAATATTTATTTATTTATTTGTCCGTCTGCTGGTCCATCCATCCATCATCCATCCATCCATCCATCCATCCATCCATCCATCCATCCGTCAGCACTCCAGTCACGCATCTACCAATCACATGAATCCAAGGGCTAACGAATAGCTTTTGGTACCCGAAAAATTTACCGGATATTAAAGACCTCCTTAAATGCAATAATGCTTTGGTTGTGGGTGGTAGGGACTGAGGTCAGGATCCTACACATGCACATCTTAAATGTCACACCAAACCCTCAATAAGAGTCATGTGCTATCCTCTGTTAGCCATGTTTTACGAGTAAAACCATGTGTGCAGCAGTGGTCGTACAAAGGGAACTCATAAGGAAGAACATTATTTGGATGCATTTGAAAAACAGGACTGCTCTCTAATTTTTCAATTAAACTAAGTGTAGGGTTAGAGGCCGTTATGAGCATTTTTGGCTGGGAAAGTAAGGCAGGTCTCTTGCCAGGTTTAGCTGTGGCCACTTCTACTGTATATGTGCTCTGGGATTAATTGAAATTTAGAGTTTTGTGGGTTTTGGCACCTCGAAACATGATGACTGACAGAGTAAATCTATCTTAATACATATAAACGGCATGATTAGTTAATTAAAATGCTCTGTTAAAGCAAAGTCAAAAAGCAAAATCATTCACACGAGTTGCTTTTCTCCTATACATCAATGGATATTGAGGTCAGAGATTTATAAACCCCATTTTTTTAAAGGAAGAAAATACATCCCATCTGGATGCTATTTATTTACAAAGAATGGGAAAGCGTTCAATTGAGCTAAAGTGAAATTTCGGTCTATATTCAGGCTTAAGTGCAGACAGTTGGCACCTCAAATCTTTTTAAACACCATTATGTGGCCTAGAAAGAACTATGTTGTAAGACTGCCATGAACTCATTTTCAGTTTAATTCAAGGGAAACGCTTTAAGAGATAAGAGGAATGCCGAAATATAAGAAGATTGATTAAATTTGAAAGCGGTCATACATCTTCCGTCTCCATGGGTCCATAACAAACAATGCCCTTGGGTTTAAACTTTTATCTGTTTTCAATACCTTTAAGAAGATACTTGCATTGAAAAAGTGAATGATTTTATTTTCTTTCTTAAATTAAAAATTATTCTCCATGGTTCAGACTGGTATTGATTGTACAGCCACCTGCATTTGAATGTGATATCTTTCAAATACAAATATTGTGTAGTCATAAATATCCATGTGCCCTAGACAGGGCAACAGTGAGTTAATAAAGAATGACAGAGCGTGTAAATGCATGTTTTATTCTCGGTATAGTCACATTAATCTGTGCGCTGCAACTTGAGTGAATTATGGGGTCTGTCATTAACAATAAATATATGAGGAATGTTTTTTTTATTATTTTATTTGAACAAAATGTAATCAAGTATTTTTTGCACATTTAATATGCTGTACATTTTGTGCATGTGATTGTAATCAGCTGAATTATTGCTGTAATCAAAGGAATTGTTGAAATATATTTAGCCAGTTATTTACCAATCCAAACTTTAAAATAAGACATGACACTTGTGGCTAAATGTGTGGTTGTGATCTACGGATAGTGCTATATTAAAGCTGTGGAACTATGCATACAGACTCTATTGTAATTATTATTGCAAGGTTACACTATGTTAACAATAAAACAATTCCCCTCATTATATTTGTGACAAACAGTGTAACAATGTT
The DNA here is from genome assembly GCA_036326025.1 of Chrosomus eos. Classification (NCBI taxonomy): domain Eukaryota; kingdom Metazoa; phylum Chordata; class Actinopteri; order Cypriniformes; family Leuciscidae; genus Chrosomus; species Chrosomus eos. Next base: position 4,812,820 of record CM070841.1, read on the forward strand.
TTGTGTTATAAGCATCTATTTATTCTAGGCTCTCTTTAAATAAACTGATACTTTAATTGAAAAACAAATCACTGTCATTTACCCTTTTATTATTAAGTGTAATGAAATACAATGTAAATTTCCATGCATTTGGAATTAGCCTAATATAAAAAAAATATTTTTAATTTTAGCTAATTTCAGTCAGTGTTTGCTGGATTTATTACTAATAAAAGACTATCAAAAACAACAACAACAACAAAACTTAGTTGAAAGGTCTTTCCATTTCTCTAGCTATTATCACTTTTTTTTTCTGCAATGGCCCGCTGCTGAAGTACAGCAGAACGCAGGAGAAGAACACATCATCAGAGTAAGAAAAGCACAGAGTGGACCAGAGGAGGTGGGAGGTGAAGGTACATACTGACCATCTCCAGTGTGACACCTGTGCATTGATCTGATGGATGAAGGCATGTTAGTCCCTCTGGCTTTAATACAGTTCTTAGTAACCTTATTCTCCATTGGAGATGTTGTTGTTCTCAGCAGGTTGGATGGCACTTTGGGGAAAAAAAGTTTGTGGGGTTTGAGTCTTGGTAATTTCTGTCTTAAAATGGCATCTCTCTTGTAAGAAAGTTAAACTTGACAGAGGTCCACTTCACAGAACTTGATATACGCAAGATGGTTTTACATATCAGGGCATAATACAAAACAAACAAATAATCTGGTCCTTGGCAGGTCTTAAAATTAGGTAAATATAACCCCAGAACAACAAAACATTACATATTACACTGTGTCGTTATTTATTTAACAGAAACTAGGCTAAAATGGTGAAGCCATTGGTGACAAACCCAAGACCCTTACTGTTTCCATAGGAATTAAGTAGGGTAAGAAGCGGTCACACACTGCTAATCAAAAGCCTTTGATTAATTGATCATCAGCAAGTTTGATCAGCTCTATAAAAGCAGGAGTTTTGCTGTTTGCTTATCTGGAGCATTCATGTGTCCGTTAACACAATGTCAAAGAGGTAGGACAACAGCAATGATCTTAGAGAAGCAACTGTTGCTGCCACCAATTTGGGAAGGGTTATACAGCCATTTTTCAAACAATCTTAAGTCCATCATTCTACAGTGAAGAAGATTATTCAAAAGTGGAAAACATTCTAGACAGCTGCCAATCTTCCCAGGATTGGACGGCCCGGTAAATTCACCCCGAGGTCAGACTGTGCAATGCTCAGAGAAACTGCAAAAAACCCAAGAGCTACATCTCAGACTCTACAGGCCTCTTTTGGCATGTCAAATTGTAAAGTTCATGGCAGGAAAATTAGTAAAAGACTGGACAAGTATGGCATGTTTGGAAGGGATGCCAGGAGAAAGCGTGTTCTCTCTACAAACAACATGGCAGCACGGCTTAGGTTTGCAAAGTTGCATCTGAACAATAACAAGACTTCTGGAACAATGTATTTTCGACAGACGATACCAAAGTGGAGATGTTTGGCCATAATTCACAGTGCCAAAGTTAGGCAAAAACTAACCAACTGTCCATCACGCTGGTGGAGGGATGATGATTTGGGCTTGTTTTGCAGCCACAGGACCGAGGCAACTTGCAGTCATTGAGTCGACCATGAACTCCTCTGTATACCAAAATATTCTAGAGTCAAATTTGAGGCCATCTGTCCGACAGCTAAAGCTTGGCCGAAATTGAGTCATTCAACAGGAAAATTATCACAAGCACACCAGCAAATCTACAACAGAATGGATGAAAAGGACAAGAATCAAGGTGTTGCAAAGTCCAAACCTCAACCCAATTGAAATGCTGTGGCAGGACCTGAAGAGAGATGTGCATAAACATATGCCTGCAAACCTCAATGAACTGAAACAACATTGTAAAGAAGAACCAAAATACCTCCATACTGATGTCAGAGACAGAAAGTCATATAGAAAATTATTACTTCAAGTTATTACAGCTAAAAGTGTCTCTACAAGCAACTGAATCATAGGGTGTACTTAGTTTGTCACCCATGGCTTCTCCATTTTGGCTTTATTTATGTTTTTTTTAATCTGAGGTTGTATTTACGCAAATGAGGTTGTATTTACATGAAGGCCTACGCGAATGTTAGGGATATTGTGAGGTAATATTTCCTATGTCAAAACTAGGCAAAATATAGTTTGAAAATGCATTTGAGCTAGTGTTGCTTTCGTCAACGAAAATTATGACTAAATATCGTCGTCAACGAACCTTTATCACGTGACGAAAACGAGACGAGACGCAACGTAAATGCTGGTCATGTGACTATGACGATAATTAAATGTATAATGCAATATTGTTGACGAATAAAAACGAGACGAAATGTGGTTTACAAAATAAAAACTATGCTAAAATGTCTTTTCATTTTCGTTGACCAAAACGAGACGAGACGAAATGTTATTTAACGTTATTTCGTCTCGTTTACTTGCGTGCAGCATTTCTGTGTGACTTGGGGCTGCATCAGATCGCATAGCGCAGACGCAGGCGATCACATCCTCAAGCCCCACTCGCGGCATTATTTAGAAGATGCAGCTGCGTGAGTTACGCCTGTTTCACACATACTCCGTGTGTAGTGTGTGTTGCGGTGTGTATGCTGGAGCAGCACGCACTATTGTGTTCACATGTGCTGCGCATTTGCAGTGCGCAACTGATCTACGCCTACGGCTGTACCACAATCGACATTATTCTATATTTTTTTTATTTCAAATCAATATTTCTAGCCTACATCCGCGTTGTTGAGGTAGATCTCTGTGTAGATCTCTGCTATGCTGTTGTGCACGCACCGCTCCTGGAGCGCATTGCCTCCGCGTGCGATGTGAGCGCTCTAACCCATTAACATGGATGCGGGAAAAAATACACACCGCAAACGGAGTATAAATACATTCATACACGTGTGAAACAGGCGTTAGCATAAACGACAACAAACACAGTTAAGTCTGACACAGAGAAAGGGATTCGTCTTTGGGAGAAAAAGAAGAAATGACATTTGGAAAAACTTTCATTTCATCGTGTAGGCCAGCCTACTTCTAACATGTTTGGTTGATAAAATAAATATGTTGTAAATTCATATAAGAGCGTTTTCATGTGTCTGGAATATTCTTTAGTCTATAAGGTAAAAATAATAAAATAAGATAGGCTAAGTCTAACTATAATAAGATAAGATTTTTTGAAATGGGGTTGGCTAAAATAACATTTTGGTTTCGTCTATACTACTAGGTATACTTATACTATATTGACTGGGATAAATAGATTTCCATTACTAAAAAGAGACTAAAATACAATTTTCATTGACTAAAACTAGACTATGTATTTCGTCGACTAAAACTAGACTAAAATGTCATCAGTTTTCGTCTGACTAAAACTAGACTAAAATGTCATCAGTTTTCGTCGACTATAACTAGACTAAAAAGAGTATGAATGTGACTAAAACTAATAAAAACTAAAATGACAGCTTGACACAAAGACTAGACTAAAACTAAAATTAAAACAGGCCGCCAAAAACAACACTAATTTGAGCTCTATGATCAGAAAAGGAATTATAACAATAAACTTACTCCGAACTTGTATCCTCGGCGGGGTCAATTCGTTCTTCAAAATGCAGCCATTCGTCGTCCGAGTTTCAAATTCCTCTGAGGAAAAGGTGAATTCTTCCCGCTGTCCATAATCCTCTGAAGGAGTAGCGTGCTGCCATCCTCAAAACGCGATGAACTATCAGTGAATCTCTGATGAAGAAACATCGTGTTGTTATGGCATTGATCGGAGGCGTGCCGTGTGTGCGATGCATAGATCACCTATTTACCATGTGAAAAGCTCTGGGGGCGTGGCGGTCTCAGCTAATTGCAGATAATGAAGGGAGAACGAAAAAACTGTACCTCTCCTTGGTTTCAAACGGATTACATAAACTGGAAATATTATTTTTTTTAGTAAATTACTTCATTTAAAAGAAGAGAATTTCAGCTTCATAAAGAGAACTCTCTCGTGTCTCTGTGACAAGTATTGACAGAGTTACAGTTATTTTTTCGGACGCGTTTCAGAATGGACCTCACTGACAGAGAGAAGGCAAAACGCGCATCATGTTTATTTTTCATTATTTGACGAAAAGCACAACACTTTGTTTTTATTGTGAGTACCCACAAAAAAATAGACACTAAACAGGATCTAATGATGTACAACACTTAAATGTAAGATCATAATCAACAGAGTAATTTGAGTCTCTTTTGCACTGATAAGGAAAAAAGTGAGCTGGTATCGCCGGCGAGACCGCCGACCCCAGAGGGTTAAAGCTGCAGTCTGTAATTATTCCTCTTTGTCGCCATCTCTGTTCGAAACTTGCAATTGCAGTTATCCGCGAAATTATCATCTTTACGCGGTTTGTAACTCGGCTTGGCACAGCATGGATTAATCCAATGTTTTGAGGAGAATGTGCGGCTGTTAGTCACCGTGCCGGTGTGGATACTGTCATTCGGAATCACAGATTCTACTATTTGGAAGTATGGCTAACATAAGAATTTTCACCGGAAAATGTCATCTGAACAAGTAAGTAACATCCAATTTTGTTCTGACCAACTGTTACGTGGGTCTATATATATTGAATTACTTAGTGTATTAATTTTGTTATTTGAGTTCGTAGGTGGAGTCAGGGGGTTTCCCCTGATTTGCGGAATGAGTGACGTCATGGGAATTCATGCACTTAAGCCGGCCTGGTGGGAGGGCGCGGTCTCTCTCCGTTTCTCTTGCTCCTCATTCTTTGCCTCCGTTCCTGATTGTTGTCAGCTGGAGTGGTTCGTCTGATGGCGAGAACGCTCATCGCATCTCCATGCTAAAGACTTCGATGAATGTGAACTGAGTTACTGTATTATTTAAAGCCAGGTAGAGGTTATTTTCTTAGTTCACCTTTTTGTTATTTATTTAGATTATAGCGTAGAGAAGCAGTGGCCCGGAAGACTCACCTGTTTGTTGTTTCTGTCGGGAGTTAGGTAAGATCTTTCCTGCTACGATAGGCTTAGTTAAGGGATTATGTTTCTTTTTTGTTGCCCTACCTGTGCTGTTTATTTATTTGAGGTTTATTATGTGGTGCTCTGTCCTTTGTCTGTTGTGGACTGGATTAAAATTTATGGCGTGATTAACGTCAGAAAACAACTCAATCGTCTGTGATTACTCAGTATGTTCGGTCCTTGTCTTATATGTGATTTAACGAGCCAAGCTAGATAAAGGGCCGTAACACCAACTAAGAGGATAAAGAATTGCAGTAAATCACACTGATTAAATCTAATGATCACTTATCATATCACTTCAAACCGCTCAAATTGTTAATGTTAATAGTATCAGCATTGCGTGACTACCCAAATGCCCTTCTGATATTTATCCTTGTTTTCGCATTGGCCCTGTTGCAGTCTCTTTTTTACTGTAGCCACTCCAAAGTCTGAAGTCTTTTGCATTGTACAACGGGTGAATCTCCAGTTGTCACTGGTAATTGTTGTTTGAACCTTTCTGGATCCGCCATCAAATTGATAAGTTTAATTATATCAAGTGCTGTGAGAAAAGGCTATAAATCTCCACCTCCAACATTCTCACACGCAATATAGCCAACTAGCCGAGACACCTTCTTTATGTGGACAGATGTGACGTAATGACGCAAAGACATGCTCAAATTTCCCGTGGAAATCCACCAGTACCACTGGAATTAAAAACATTAGTACAAGCTTACCGTTTTGAATCGAGCTAAGGCAAGCAAATAGTTTTGAACACTGGCTGGTTATGTAGTTGCCCAAAAATTTATTTTGGATCATTTTTAAAGCAAAAAAGTTACGGACTGCAGCTTTAAGTTTAAGACCTGCTAACAAACTAAATGATTTTTCAACATGCTGTTATTTCTTTTTCACATGACTGAATATTCTTAGAAGGTGATTTAGATAGTATGAACAGTTCTTAAATCTTCACATATTAATGACTATTCCAGGATATTCAAATACAACAGCATGTTAAATGCTACATTTTTCATCACTATATGAGAAAATTTGGTCCGCATTCATTGGCTGTTTTACATGGAAGAAAGCTACATTTTGTCTCGGGCATTCATGCATATGCATAATTGCCTTGAGGAGCAACACACATTTGTGTGTGCATGTTGAGGATAAGGCAGTCATGTGAGGCGCCTTTTTTGTAGCGCCCGCTTATAACATTGGTCTCTCTTGGCCTTTGGAAAACACAGCCCATTGTGTTTAAAATCACATTTTTAACTTTTTAACATTCAGTTGAGCTTCTGTGGACAAGTGTAACCAATCAGAGAGAAGGACAACATTGTTATGCCAATGATTATCTTGGAGAACAATTTATACGAAGATTATTCATTGTCTAAAAAAATAGTCATGCTCTTTAGATGTTTCATTATCTTTGAAGCCATTATTCAGTTCTTAAGACTGAGTGAATTACCAGTGTGGCCCAGTGTTAGGAACAATTATAAATCAAAACGTTATCTCTTTCCAAATTGAATTACATTTGTTTTCACTCTTGTGTGGTGAACAAATATCTTGGAAAGCATTTTTCCAGACTGTTTGGGGGCACAGTGTTAAATCACTGCAGTTTCCCTTTTGCAGGGACCTCCAAGCTTGCTATGCAAAGATAATAAAATAGTTCCTCTTGAGATACTGAGAGGGCTTTAGATTTTAAGAGGCCAGCAGGTTTGCCGTATATGGTTATGAATAATAAATTGCTGCAGTTTTATGTTCGCACTGAGGAACAAGGATTTGTGCAATAAAAAGTGTTCATTATCAGAATATTTTAGATAAACAACAACACACTAATTTAGCCTCAGGAAAGAAGCAATGGCCATCTAGAGGAATCTACAGGTGAGAGCACAGAATACAAGAGTACTGTAAATATTTACATACTATGTATTTCCTGTTAATATTAAACTCCACATGGAAAACTCTTGGTGAAATAATACTAGGGCTCTGACACTCAAACTTTATAGCGCAACCAATTGCTCAAAAGTCACAAATGAAATTTCTCTGCCAAGTTGAATGGCCATCAGTGATCAAAGAGAAGGTGTGAATCTGGGCCCCATTACCAAAGAAGAAATAAAGAAAGCAACCCAGAAGATCAAGAGTGGAGAAGCGCCTGGACCCAACAACATTTCACCAGAAGCCCTGAAATCAGACCTTGGAACTACAGTAGACATAATCTGCTTAAGCTACATTATCAAGCCTCCCAATTGTCACGGTTTTGGTTTTGTTTCTTGTACTTGTCATTGTCATGTTTCTGTGTCTTGTCATGTGATTCCCTGATTGTCATGGGATCCTGCCATGTGTCTTGTCATTTGTTAATCGTCTGATCATTATTCACAGATCACACTTTTTTTAGTAATTAGTCTGTATATTTAATTCCTTATGTTTTCCCTGTGTCTTTGTCTAGTATTGAATGTTTCATGTACAGGTTCTTGTTTTCAGTTACCAGTTTCCAGCCTTTGTTTTATGTTTGATCAAGTGTTGATAATTAAAGATGCATTTGGGTTCTCAACCAGCTTGCCTCCAGGACCATTCATTACAGAATACTAGACCCAACAGGACCCAGCAATTCATCTCTTCCACCTCAGCCAAGGTGACTCTCCAATTGAGGTTTATGTGAGGGAGTTCTGTGAGCTTTGCCAGTGTGTGGATTTTGGTGATGGTGTCTTGAAGGACATGTTTCACCATGGACTGGATGAGCGTCTTTACTACCTCATGCCAGCCAATACCCCTCACAGCACTCTGGTGCAGTATATGGACTTTGCCTTTTGTTGAGTGGCTCTCATTTACTGTGGGCTTTGTGGATGAGGAGCCCCGCAAGCCCACAGTACCCTCTCAGCCAGAGCCTGCTCATGTCAGCCCTGCCAAGAATGAGTTTACTTCACGTCAGCCCAGCCTAGCTTCACATCAGTCCTGCTGAGCCAGAGACTGTTCACGTCGTGCTGCCGCTAGCCTATGAGACTGTTACGTTGTGCCTGCCACCGCGCTAGACACTGCACACACGTTGGCCACCAGCACCCGCCAGAGTCTATTCCCAAGATGACCGCTGCCACGCCGCCTGAGCCCTCAGTGACTGCAACACTGACCATTATGGCCACAGCCATATAGTGTGTGTGGGCAGCACACACATCTGAGCCGATGTATGTTCCTGAGCCATTGTCTGTTCCAGCCCATAACCCTATAGCTGCCCCTTGGGATGGGACCATGGAGGCCATGCCGCCATGGCCGCCTGAAGGGTTGTCTCCGCCATGGTTGCCTGAACTGTCTGTTCCACCCTGGCCCCCTGAACTGTAAGGTCCGCCCTGGCCCCCTGAACTGTAAGGTCCGCCCTGACCCCCTGAACTGTCTGGTCCGCCCTGGCCCCCTGAACTGTCTGGTCCACCATGGCCCCTTGAACTGCTGGCACCAGCCATGCTCCACGGGCCAGGTCCGCCAACTGCCCAGGTCAGCCCATGCTACACGGCCCATGTCGGCCATTGCAATGTCCTGGTCCCGTTCCCCTGCACAGGCCTGGCCCTCCATCTCTCCCCCAAGACCGCCTCTGCTTAACCACCCTCCTAAACTATTGCTTTTTGGTTTTGTTGGGCGTCAGGAGCTGCCCATAGAGAGGGGGCAATGTCACGGTTTAGGTTTTGTTTCTTGTACTTGTCATTGTCATGTTTCGCACTGCTCAACACCTAGGTGTGATAAATATCACTAACTTATTAGGAGCTTCTCTGCTCAACACCTAGGTATGATGAATATCACTAAGCTTGAGCGGAAGCCAAGCCGAGTCTGATGGTACAGTTTGGAGCCAGCTGGACCGGATGGTAAGCATTTTTAGGCTTCCACAAGCGGGCCAGGAAACCACAGACGTACCCGAGATGGGGCAGCAAGGTGGAGGACAGGCACACAGCTCGAGAGGCCCGAGGGCGGCCCGAAGCAGTTTCTAAATGTGCAGTGCAACACGTACCTGACTCTACTGGACGGCAGGGGATGCGTGAGAAGGCGGATGACCGGGTCCTCGAACTACACCTGACTGCCGACTGGCTAACAAAAGGAGGCTGAAGGGTGCAAGGCCTTGCAGGGTCACACACAGCCAGACTAGCCCTCTTGGGGCCCAGGAATGAAGAAATTGCTCTTTCTTTGCATATGTGGGTACCGCAAAAAGATGCAAACTCACCTGTGTTGCCCTTCTAGAAATGTGACCCGTCACCAGTGCCGGAGCACACAGAATGACAGCGGCAACACTAAATCAGTGAACTGAAATAGTGAAGCACTCACTTTTCCGCCCTCAACCGGCCGTCAACACACACAAACACAGAAATCTGCTTGCTGTAAAAACAGCAGTTGAGAGCTTCAAAGCTCGCGATTACAGCTGCACTGCACTGTAGAACCACCAGCACCGGGATAGTCTTTCCAGAAGAACACAAACACACTCGCTCATTGTATAACAACAGCACTCTTCAGAGACATCAAAACGATTGTCTCCGAAGCGAAAGACAACTAGTGCGTTCATCCACTTCTGTATTTATACCCGTGCCTTAGGGTGTGATGCATTTTACGCACGCCAATGTGCTTTTCCTCGTTTTAACAGTACTCGAAGATGACAGACTCCCTGGCGTAATCCCAGTCAGTCAACACTTTGATTACGTCGAACATGAGCGACTGAATGGGAACCACAGTGACTGTCACTGTCAGAACTGGAGAGCAATCCAGCTCCTGTCCCTCCCAAGCAAGGTTTTCACCTTAGTGATACTGGAAAGGATTAAGGTGTCTGTTGATGCCAAGCTGAGAGAAATGCAAGCAGGATTCTGAGTCGAGAGATCATATCCAGACCAGATAATGACCCTACTTGTCATTTTTAACCCGTCACTAGAGTGAAAGTCCCCATTGTACATTTACTTTGTGGACTTCAAAAAGGCTTTTGACATAAACCACAATCTGGAGGATATGCACCATAGGTGGCCAGTCAATCGAGGATGTGAACCAGTTCATCAACCTTAAAGGGGGAACAGATGAAGAGGTGTGGTCCAGAATCACTAAAGCTCACCGTGCCTTCAGCATCCTGCTGCCAGTGTAGAGGAAAATGAGTCTCACAACAAACTGATACTTTTAGACACAAAAGTTGGTACTGCTGTACGAGGGAGAACCCTGGAGACACAACAAAAGCCTGGACCACAAGTTGCATGTCTTTAACAACATCTGCCAACAACAAATAGGTGGCCAGAGCACATTTCAAATCAGGAACTCTGGCACCGAACAAACCATTGTAAACACCATCAAGGGGAGGAAGTGGATTGGGCATATTATATGCAGAGGGTAGAAAGGAAGACCAGCTACCTGGAGAAAAGCCATGCTACCAGAGATCAAGCCATTTCATATATTTCAGAGTACTATAAAGAGTAAACCGATGTCCATTTTCTCAACAACAGTCAGTGTCAAAGGCTTGTTTTAGACAAGGACAAGGCTTGTTTTGCCAAAATACTTTTTTTAGAGACACGTGAATTTGATCTTATCTGATTTTTTTTTTTTTTATTTAAAAAGCAATTGATTGAATACTGCTGCTCAGAAATCAAATTCCATTCAAATGGTAATGTCAGTTATGTCATATATATTACTTTTTAATAACACGTTTCCACATTTTGTTGGACCTTTGTCAAAATGCTGAAAAAAAAATTCTCTTAGCACTGTCTAGTACACCTTACTTATAATATACACCTTTTTGACAATATCTTGGGAAAACAACAATTCTCAACTCAACTCAAAGAATATAAAACAGTAAACACACGGCAAACCATGAAACAACAACAAATCATAAAAAAACAGCTCTCATCATTAGAGTTAAACGCCAATGTATTATGGCGTTTGATCGATGTTGAGTTCGCTGCTGGTGCGATCGTAGAGGAGAATTGTGAAGAGCTCCACAGTGGATATGACCTCCTCTGGAATGCTTCTTGGAGCCTTTGGCAGAGCAATGAAGGCCTACAGTATGTTGCCATTTCATCTGCATTTCAGGTGTCCCATGCTGTCTTCTTGCCCCTGGTTGCAAATCCAGAGACTGTCACAGCCAATGAATACATGGAACACAGGAAGGGCCTTGAATTTGTCAGGACCCAGAGACTTGGCAATCTTAAGGGCAGTTATGTATGCCACCCACAACTCCTCAATGTCCAGCTCTGACACATGTGCACTGGCTAGAAACACAACAGTTGGTCCACAGTGCACAGTCTGATCTTTTTAAATCATTTTCTTGGATCTAACAGATATTCTCAGATACTGTGATTTCATTGTAATCCTTCTTACAACGTCACTGAATTCACCATTACCTATTCACCTGAACAGTTTTTTTGTGTTGTATATTGTATCATTGAAATCCTTGACCATCAAAACATAGGGGTAGACATCATTTTCCATGTTAACATTTTCCATGTTATCATGTTTGGTTCAGGAGATATAATACAAAATACATAATTCAGTTATGGCAGAAAGCAAAATGGTCGCCACATGGCATTTTTGTGATGGCTTAATTTCTAAAATGTTTAGGGCCTCAAACTGTATGGGCCCTATCTTGCACCCAGCGCACGATCTGAAACGCAAGTGTCAAAGCGCAAAGCGCAAGTAACTTTGTGGGCGGATCTCGGTGCTGTTGCTATTTTCCCGGCAGGATAAATGCCTCTTGCGCCTGGCGCAAATCTAAAAGAGGTTGGTCTGAAGTAGCTTCATTATTCATAGGTGTGGTTTGGGCGTAACGTGAAATAAACCAATCAGAGCGTCATCCAACATACCCTTTAAGAGCAGGAGCGCATGTTGCATAGCGGATTGTTATTATTATGGCGCATTTACCAGGCGCGCGCCAGGAGCGGTTCACAGCTGAGGAGATCGTTGTTCTCGTCAGGGCCGTAAAAGAAAGAGAATTGACATTGGGGATGGGACAAACCCACCCAAATCAATAGAAAAAAACATGAGAAAGCTCAACTTAACTGGTAAGTTAAAGAGTAAGGTTTTTAATGTACTTACATTATGGTAAAGGTGATTTTTTTTTTCCTAGTTCTTGACGGACAAAATAATTTGTCAGATGTCCTTATATACATATGTGTCTTGCCACTATTGGGCAAACAGGTCTGATCCGTCATTACTACAATTTGCCTGAAAAATTACCAGTATACACTGGTAAATGTGTAAGCTAGATTTATGCCTATTTTTTTCACATCTTCATGGATACCACAATGATTTCCCTCGTGTGGTAATATTTGTCCTTGTTATAATGTATGATTTGCAAAAATAAAAACTGCTGCATCTGTGTTGATGAGAGAATCAAAGTCTATGCGCGTTGTGCACCCGTTACATTATGGCCAAGCATGCACGCTTAAAATAGCCTTATGAACAACGCGCAACGCGCCACTGACTTTAGACCAGGTTTTTTTTTGGTCAGTGGCGCAATTGTTTTCTGGAACTGCAAAATAGCACTAGGGAATATTTGCGCCGAAACACGCCTCCTTTTTGCGCCGACCCGCCCAGGGAGCGCAAGTTCATTTCCTAGTTTACCGACGTGCGTCTGTGGAGGGAAAAGGCCGCTTTGCGCGGGTGCAAAATAGGAATGATACATGCGTCAGTGTACAAAGTCAATTGCGCTGGGTGCAAGATAGAGCCCTATATGTGTACCAATTTTCATGCTTTTATGAAAAAGTGAACATAATTTTCACATATCACCTGGACTACCTAAGGGAAGCATGTAAAAGGAGAATAGGTCCAAGAATGGAGCCCTGAGACAACTCCACACGAGAGAGGAGGACACAAACCCCCTAGGTGGACAGAAAAAGATCAGACAGACAAGATCTGAACCCCTCCATCTCAGTACCTTTAATGCTCCAAATGAGAATTTTGGATGATAATAAACCGTCGCCAGAGCGTCGGCGCTCTGAGCGTTTTTTTTTTTATATATATATAGTTCAAAGTTACTATCAGATTTAATGTTATTACCTTGACAAACTATACATCATTGAAAAGATATAAGACTCAAGGTTTAGTATTTGACCACTATTGTATTCTGAGAAACTTATAGTGACAGTAATGTCTTAATTTGTGTCTGGAGTTATGTAATCAAAAAATGAGTCGATACCTTTAATATGAATTATGAGCGTCAGCCGCTCTCATTCAGAAAAAAACTCCAGTGAGATCGTCATGACAGAGCTTGACAAAACAACGTCCATCAGGGCTTTTAGCTCAAAAATGTGCAGATTTGGAGAAATATTGATAGATTCTCATAGGTTAACATCAGATTTATATAGACAGGAATCATATTTATTGAATATCTACCCAAATGCATCGATGTAATCATTATTAGCGCTGGAGACTCTGATGTACTGTGTATTTTCAATACATACTGTCAGCCTGAGGGCGCCCTGTACACATATGCACTCCATATTTCGAACACGAAGAAGAATCATATCATGTGACATTCCAGGAACTAACTCCATCATGACATCAACACTAATGCTGCGTCCCAATTCGCCTACTTATACTACGACCTAAAAGTATGTACTCTTTTTGTGAAGAAAAAGTACATACTTTTGAGTGTGTAGCAAAAGAGTAAGCAAGCTTTGGGACATACTACTTCCTGTCTTTAACGGACCTGTCGCATGCATCCTATCACCGTAAAATGCCCTGTCAATCATCTCGTCACAGTTAAAATCCTCCATTCAATCTATTATAATTTCTTACCATTTCGGAGAGAAATGTTTTAGCACGTAACGTTCACCTGCCAGTCGTGGGTCTTTCATGCGGAGACTCTCCTCATGTGTTTGCAATTTGAATATAATGATGCATTTAAAAGTTAATGGCTAAACGTATCTTTACAAAAGTTCACAATGCTGCTGCAGATGCAATATAATGTCGACAACATTGAATAAATACATTTTCGTCAGGTTAGATACTGATAATTAATCACTCAAACCACTTTATCTAAACCTCTCTACACAACCGCAGGACTCGCGCGTCCTCCGTGTCTGTAGTTTTTAAACACTTTTCACTCATGTTTGTAGTTCTAACTGAATCCTCGTCCAGCGCGCGATGGGTTGTGGGCAATATCAGCCGTTAGAGTGCGCATCGATCTACACTTCGGATTCTGACCGGAAAAAGTAGACCATCCGGGTATCTTTGGAACACTCATTTCAACATACTAAGATTTGGGACGTACTAATTCTATTTTCGAATACTATTTAGGACGGATAGTATGCGAATTGGGACGCAGCATAACAGAGATCGCATGCTTTTTTTTCCCAAACCACTTCAGCGGAAATCCCGCCCTGTAGCTGATTCTAAAGTTTTCATTGGTCAGGTCAATCACTGTACAGATTGCCTACACCCAACCCTGATCCCTAAACCTACCCGTCACTGTAACCTAAACCAATGAAATCGGCTGCAGGGCGGGATTTCCGCTGAAGTGGTTTGGGAAAAAAAATCACGCACAGAGATCGCTGTAACATGCAGATAAAGATGTTTTGAAGACAATAAACATTATTGCAATGATTTGATTTACCTGTGTTCTTCGAGCCATGTCAGGTATTTTCATAATAATAGATTATATTTATAATGTAATGCTAATCGATATAGACTTTATCATCGTGCAGAACACCATAAATAATATATTTTCTGTCCGATTATTTTATCTGAAGCCAAATCAGTGCACAGAAGGTTATTAAAAACACTTGACTTGTGCTATAAAGTAAGTTTTAGAGCACAAACATGGTTTTAATCTCATAAATTGTCGTGAATTGATGGTGTACTAAGCTAACATGCTAGCTAGCCCTAGGTGCACCTGCTACCTAGCTGTTACAGTAGGTTACCAACCAGAATAATACTTTCAACGCCGCCGCTTTGCCGCGGCGGTGAAATTCGGGGTGTGTTTGCTGCCTTTAACCGCTAAGAGGCGCTACAATCACAGACTTTGAAAAGTGTCCGTTTATTCTCTCTATTGCGTAATCTGCCGCTGCGTCGCGGCTCATTCAGAGCGATTGAAAGCTGGTAGCAGATGCATTTAAGTGAAATGTAGTTAAAATAATTCATCACAATACTTAAATTAAATTGAATAAATAATGAAAACATTTCAATATAAAACATTGCAATAGAAACATATTAGGCTACATCAAGGCTTTGGAAGAGTATAAGACGTTGACGTTAACGTTCAGGCGGTGGCTCTGTGGTTAACGCAACGACACGGAGATCCAAGAGGCCCGAGATCAAATCTCAATATAACACCATGTTGGCCGACAGCATTAATCTTTAACCGTTCTTGATGCTTAAATAGTTGACTGTTTATTTGCGAGTTTATTAACTGTTTATTTATTTAAAGTCAAGCGTTTTTTTTAATAATCAATGGCATATTACAACATTGCTACAGTAGAGCTGGGGGGTTGTAAGGGGGGTTCATAAACACACGCACACTAGCACACACATGCTATCTTTTTTCTGCACCCGATGGATAGACTCATAATTTTCAAGCCCCACTGCCCCCCATCGCCCCAACACAATGCTAATGAAATACGCAACAAGCTTAAAATGTTCCAATTTATTGAAGTAACAAGTAGGCTAGTATCTAAATACAAACTAAACAAACAAAAACAAAAATAGAGAAAATAAAAGTGCTGCTGTGTCAAAATGTTTAAAAAGAAAAGAAGAGAAATCCATTTGGCAAGACAAAAAAATTAAAAAATTCAAACAGACATAACATAGGCTAATGTGTTTGATATGGGATTAAAATTATGGGCAGTGCATGAGATATAAACTAATGATTAATTATGTCAAAATTCCTTTGTTCCGATCAGAGCATTTCTGGATATTCCTCAGCTCGCTCATTCCGCTCAGGGTCGCGCGCTCAGGCTGTCTCCGACTAGTTTTTTTCTAGTCAACTAGTAGCCTAGTTGTTTATTTAAGCCATCAGTGGACAAATCACCCCTTTATATTGATTTAATAACTTAAATAGGCTATACAGGGTAATGAGTGAGTGTTATAAAGCTGCACTCAAGCGCACGAGCCGGAGACAAAAATAGCAAGGAGACATTTAATTGTTTATTAATAAACTGGTGTTTTCTGCGTCGCTGCAAAGATGAAGATGCGATGTAGACTCGCCATGAACGAATAAAGATATAAAGGCATAAAAAGGAAAAGTTCCTCCCGTTGGCGTGCCCAACCTGTCACTTCTCTAGGCTATTCCCACCCATAGAGGGGCGCGCCCCACACTTTGAGCGGCAACTACCATCTGTAGTTAGGGGGGATCTAGCCGGTGTTCTGTCTCTCCCTCTCTCTGCCGTGCAAGCGGCCGCGCGCTACACAGTTTGAACCTACAGTCTATGGTTTGAACTTACATATTCACGTAGCCTTTCGAAAACAGGGACATTCATTGTCCCGGGAGAGTGCTTAAATTTCCCGGGACAGGTTATTAAAAAGAAGGACAATCCCGGTAAAACCGGGACCGGTGGCAACCTAACTTGCATTTAGACTTTATTTCATGCAAAAAAGAAACACACAATCTTATTCTTGCTACATTTTAAATTTGTTTTGCCAAAGAAATTGCAGCTAAATTAAACGAAACGGTACAAATCGAAAATAGTCCAAAGCAACATAAATTAAAGACATGAGTTTTGCCTCTCTCGCGCTGGATCTCAGCAAGTTTATTTAGTCTCCCTTGCTCAAACATTCTTAAACTCTACAGAACCAGTTGAAACAACTGGATTGAACACTTCAATTTAAATTTGTGTGTGAAAACACTTTAAATAGGCTACAATAAATAAACAACAATATTTATAATTTAATCAAATATGGGGACACTTCGAGAGATGTAGCCTATCCTTAAAATAATTTTGCCTTTGCCATCGGGCTGGCTATCCGACACTCTCCATATGAATGAGGAACATTAACACCTATTGTCTGTCCCTCCAAACCCCCCACAGGCTCTCTGAGTCTGAGTCTGACTTAAAATAAAGAGTCGCAATTCACACTTAAATCGCTCTTCTAGCATTAGGCTATTAAAGTGTTGATAATGAAAGAATTAAATGATTTAAGCTACATGTGGTATTTCTGTCATAAAAGTTTATTACTAAATATTTCATTATTTAAATAATTTAAGAAATAAAACTGGTTTGGGCCAGCTTTTTCCAAGCAAAACTAAATATAGCCTAATCTTCAAACGCATGTTCATTTTGTTGTCATGAACAAAATGCTCAACTCAATATTAAATTCTACAGGGATCTTTGGGTCCAGGCATGCAAAATGTGAATTAGTTATTTTTTAAATTATTATTATTCAAATAAATATCGGTGCTTCGTGGTAGCCTACTGCTGATAAACTAAATAACATTTAGATAATAATTATGAACTTTAAATGAAACAATATAGCAACACTTCGACGAATAAATGATTTGATCTGTTTTTACATTTTAATTCAGGGCGATTTAGTCTCTACATTTAATTAAACGAGATTTTCACCTTGTCATTTTCTCATTGCGAGGCGCTCACAATCACATCATAGGCCTAAACATATTTGAGCAGATTCTCTGTACCTCTCGTTTTCATATGGATTACATAATCAGATAACATTTATTAACCTAAATATTTAGACATTTAAAGGCTTTAGACATAGCCGATTTCCTATCTTGACTGAGCTGAGGCAAGTGGCTTTCGGTTAATTTTTGTGACGCGCAGTTCCCGGAGACCGAGAGAGACGACATATAAACTTTTGTCATTAGCCTAAAAAAAGTTTACAGTTTTGAACGATGTAGGCTACTGTACTCTTATCTGTATGACCAAAAAAAAAATCACGTAGGCCTATAGCCTATTAAGTTATTTTAGCTGTTATGAGAAAAATAAATCAAATGAACGCGCTGCCTCGTTTGTCGAAAACTTTACTTAAAACCATGTTTTTAAAAACTCTATGTAGGTTATAGGGAATAAAACAAATATAGATATATATAGGCCTATATATCTTTTTTTCTGATTCTGATTCTGATTCTGATTCTGATTTATACAAAACTGCTTTTGAACAATTGGTATTATTAGCTACAGATCTAAAGTCGTTCTGTTGGATAGCCTATTTGTTCCTTAGTGTAAAATGGAAATGCATGGTAATATTATTTTATAAATATAAGCAAAAAAATATGTGGTGTAACAGAGTTTTAGAACTAAACAAATCTGCATTAATAGCCTAAAAATATATAGACTTTTTACAGAAGTCCATGTTTGTTCGGGATTTGAACGCAGGTCTGCCGATTGATGAACCGTCAGCTCTACCACTCGGCCATGTCGAAGCTCACTAAAGCCCAAACATTTATTTCACCAGTGTGTGTTCGCTCAAATGAGTGAGAACGTTTTGTTGTTAGCCTACTGTGAGTGTAGCCTACTTTACATGAATAAAATAGACCTTTTACAGTTTTAAAATATGATATCCTATCTGTATGACCAAAAATAACGAAGTAGGCTATAGCCTGTTATTTTAGCAGAAAAATAAATTCAAGTGAACGCACTGCTGCGTTTGTCGAACTTAATTCAGTGGCAGAAGAAAACCCCATTTTAGAATACGCACTAGGCGTGGTGTGTCAAAATACTTAATTATAAACTTCAATATTTCGTTCAAAACCACATCAAAACGCTTTGTGACATTTTAAAAAGCCGTGAATGTATCAATGCCACTGGAACCAGGATCGTAACTGAAATGCGCTGCATGTTATCTCTCAATACAGGAGCAGAAGCGCTGGTTCAGATTTTATTGTTTGTTGTTTAAACGTGCGTGTTTTAGGCTATATTTAAAAATATATATACTATATTTGATAAGGTCTATTTAGGGTAGACCTATTCGCTATAGCCTACTGTGGAGGGGGGAAATCACCCACCGGCAAATCGCACCTTGCTTAACCATGTTTTTTAAAATTATTTCTGAAAGAATTCCAGTCCTGCTGTCTGCTGTCCTGTCCGTGAAGTTTTTTGTCTGTTTGTTTGTTTGTTTATTTTTTAACAGAACTGTTTTTGAAGACGTAAATTTAGTCAATCTGTTGGATGAGATTTGTTCCTTAGTGTAAAATGGAAATGCATGGTAATTATATAAAAAACATATTTATTCGGGTTTCGAACCTGTGTCATTGTACTGCTTAAACCTTCAGCTCTACCACTCGACCACAAGTTCGGCTGTTTAAGCGTCAGTGTGCCCACAAACGACTGATGCACTCTTCAATCTTCTCATTCCTCAATAGTTTAGCATCATTGATTGCACCTAATTTATTTTCACTGACTGCGAGATAGGCCTCTTTTAAATTTTGATTCATAAAATGTTCTGCTCTAAAAGTTTGCTATATTCTATTTAAAATGTAGGCTACTTTTACATACGTTTTGCTTTCGCTAAATGTCCCTTTGCGCCACCTGGCGGTCATTTCGCGAATGACTTAGAAATGCGACTGGGTTTTTTTTGCCGCGGTGAATTCACCGCGGCAGACGCCGCGGCGGCAATAGGCATTCTGGTTGGCTACCTACTGTATATTTATGAATATTTTTAAATAAGACTGCTTGCTGAAATGTTAGATTAGGGGTTGAAACAGTGTGAATAGCCAGTCGTTAGTAATTATAATGCAGACAAAAGAAAAGCATATTTACAGCTATAACTAGGCTGGAGAGGTGTGAATGTGTGCAGGGGAGACTGACACTGAATAGAGATCAATTACACCACATAAACAATAGAGAAAATACTGAATAGATGCTTAGAAGATGACAATAAACATCGGTTTGCATTTTAGAGTCTAATCAAAATAAAGTCGTGTGACATGATCTTGAAAAACATTTAACTAAATAAAGAGTTTTAGACATATCTTCAGATTTCAAATATAAAATGGTCAGACATGTGGCTTTAGCTGCAGTGCATTTCTAGATTAATACAATGCCAACTTCAATTTTATTTTCATGAAAATATTTCATAAAAATACATTTCTAATAACTTGACAAAACTTTGAAGCTATTTATAACTATTTTTTTTTTCATTATGAGAATAATTAGTTCTACATTTGCAATAAACTGCCAGGTGTCAGCTTTCAAATGAGATCATACTTGCGCTTTTAGAACAAATGGTTCATGAACTGTATCTGTTTCAGGTTGGGTATGCCATTTCTGGGGATTTTTCAAAAGTGGGGTTGAAGCTTAACAAATCCATAACGGAAGTCCGATCACATATATAATTATATTACATGCATAAGTAGTTTGTTTCAATGGATGTAGAGATGCACACATCCAGTCCACACAACCTTTTGATTTTAAAGCAGGTGTATTACTATATCTGCATCTTATATTAACAGGCTTTTTGATAATTACAACAGTTGAAGGAGTCACTGACGTGCTCAGGAGGTTTCAACCATTGCCGTGAACCAGTAAACTTTTATCAATGTGGTGGGTATATGTTTTCAGAAAAGCTGCAGATGTCAGACCACATCCTTGACATCACCCAAATTTAGGAGGCACTCATGCCATATAAACAGAGCAGGACACAGCCAATGGTAAGCCGCGGTTGTCACAAACAGAACCCTACAGCAATTTATTGTAAAGGTCAAGTGTAATAACAGTTCTTTTGGTCATAGACACAAACAATTTGCATACCATGTGGGACACAAGCTGTCTGCTTCTTGCTTACAAACAGATCTGTTGGCATTGCAACGATAATGCCAACATGATGGACAGTTTAAGCCTGTAATTACTTTGTTAGTTATCATTTTGTTGCTTACAGTGGGGGAAAAAAAACTTTAACTTCGCTTGCAATTTTACTAAAGCAATATTAGTTGGCCGCAAAAACTCATAAACTCATAAAACAACACAAATAGAGCAATACAGCTTTGTTTTTTATGACTTCAAAATGACATTTCTATTTTCTTTGACAATATCCTGCTGACAAAATGCACTGTTATTTATATTACACCTCTGTAGACAATAACCCGCTATGGCCTTTTTCTCTGTCTTGGAAAGCAGGTTTATTTATATGCTCAAATGTCAGATTTACAGGCTGGCGGAAAATGGAACAACTGAGATTACTGTGTGAAGCTGCTGTTAGTTTGCTCAACTTGCCGTCTCATCATCATGCAGGCAAACAGGAGCAGTTCAGTGTCTTTGATCCATTTTATATTTTTATTATGTGTATGTGACATGAAAGAGCAAAAAGATTTGCATTGGAATACATGACAAATTTTCTCTGCTTCCCTTTTTATTAATATTATGATCACTTAAAGTTCATTAAAGTTCACAATAAATAAAAAATCAACTCATTTTACTGTCTTACATTTCTGGACAAGGCTGTGTAGGATATTGGTTAATGTTAACCAGTAACCAAATAGCTAATATTGCAAAGTAAATATGGAAGTGAAATGGGTTGTTTCAATCACGCACTCGCTTGAATAGGATATTGAAAGATGTTCAAAATCAGATTAAAATGAAATGTTTAAATAAACTGACCCTTAACAAACATGTCCAAGTGATTCTGCAAATAATCGGCTGGTGAAATGTCCATGCATGGATTATGTTAATTGCTGATAAATGAAGCATGGAAATGAGACTAAAGCACCACTTCAGGTCTGCAGCATGAATTGACTTTGATGGAGTGCCATCAACACAAAATATCCGCTATTAGCATTAATACTGGCGCTCATCAACAGCTCTTTTGGGAGGCCTGTTGAGCTGCAACTTAACTCCAAATGTTAATGCTTGTATTTTTATGCATGTGGGCAACTTATTTACTCTCAGAGGAATGCAGAGCCTAAATTTAGAGCGTAGTTTGCCTCTACAACTGCCAATTTCAAACTACTTTTAAAGGTTAAACATAATTTTAAATGTTTTTCTTTTCGTTTACTCAGTCATCTGCGGCTGACATGTTGAAAAAACTGTACATATGGAACACTATAAACTTTCTTATATGACAAAACTTCCCTTTCTCTGGAAACTCGACAGATACAAATGTGTCAGGCTTTGCAGCAACTCTGAAAAAGAAAGATGACAGGTTTCACCCTTATTTTTTCAGATCCTTTGAACTCGGAATCAATGTACGTGGGGCAGTCTTATAAGGAAACATCGCTGCAGTGACTTTTATCCCGGACCACCAAAACACTGAAATGACTTTCTCACCTCAGTTCTGAGGATTCTGTCAAATCCTCAGCTTTAGATATTCGGATATTATCTCATGCTTGAACGACTGAATGGAATTCATACGATAATATACTAGATTATTCTTCTATCTTTTTTTTATATTGTCCCAGCATCCAAACGTAATTGCATAACATATTACAGTATATTAAATAAAATAAGAAATAAAGATAAGAAAAAGCTTTAATTTGTCATTTGCTAAAATTCCATGTGGATCTTAAATCTTTTAAATCATTAAAACAAAGGATGTACTAAATGAACAATATTTTATGCAGCTTTAATCAATTTCGGAGGAGCAGATTTAAACAAACAAACAAACAAACAAACAAACATACATACACACATAAATAAATGCATTTTATCCTAAATGTTTATAACTGAATACTTTGAAATTAGTTTAATGAGAGATGCATTTTGGTGATGCAGGATAAAAGTCTCTAAATTAAATTGTGATTGTTGATTATGTTGGTTTAAATAATAAATCTGCTCAAACATGTAATTATCAATTAGCTAATCAAAAGATGTTACATTTAAAACATTATAAATAACGTAATTGCGATTTGCAAAATAGTTTCCTCAGAACGTATTTCATGTGATACACGGTTGCGCAAACAACAAGTAAACTGCACACAATTGTCTCTCTTTTTTAATGCAGTTTTTTGAAAAATTTTTAATGCCACAAAAGAGTAATGTACTGTATAAATCTTTATTTCAGAATAAATATGTATTTTGAAACTACCTAGCAAAATCTAAAGGAATTAGTTTTTTTTTTGTTAGATAGAGGTTTGTTTGCGGAATAGTGTGACCTGATTTTTAATGCACAAAGAGCTACTGTTTTTATTGTCTCATTTACATTAAGCATACAGTGCCAGGCCAGCCCATCACAGTCCTGGAGGCGAAATTAATTTAACATACTTTACATTAGTTAATTAGTCCATCCCTGCAGAAGAATTAATGCACAAGACCTGCTAAAGTTGCTAAAGTTCTGCAAACAGTGGGGCACAATCACCTTTTTAATTATCATATTAATTAATCTTGCTTACTTACTCGTGTAATTTAAACATTTGAAGCTTCCACCCAGAAAGGCAGTCATCTGATTTAATTAAGTTAGAAATCAGATGTAGAAAGCTTATCTGGCGGATAGTTTAGCAAGGCCATCTTGGTCGATCATTGCAGTTTCATTAGTTTTATTGATAAGAAAGAAATTGCAGTCGTTAATGCTTTAGAGTATGATTATAGGTCAAAGAGAAAACAACGATAACAACTTGAATTGAGTGAATTTGAAAACTTATTTTTATAAGACGTGAAGTGTATACAACAGTCGACTGCTGTCGAACGGAAACCTTGTATCTAAAAAAAACAATAATAAATAATTAACTCTTTCCCCGCCATTGATGAAATTTTCCGGCTTTTCGTGTTTTCACTGTTACACGGTAGGGGAAGCTATTACACATCTTCTGAAAGGGTACTGAATCTCCTGATCAAAACACATGAGAAGAAGAAGCAGAAACAAGTGATATAATATGTAATGCTAACATAATGTGATCATCAACATTAAACAGTATATCAATCAAAACTGCCTATGTTACTGAATGAAATGTTAATCCAGAATGAGCTGGATGACTGTAAAGCTTTGGGGGTGTTGATGGAGTCCATCTGTGTTTTGACATCATTCTGAATCTGATCTGATCTGTAAACAATATTCTGAAACCACCTGATTATTGACTTATTTGATGGTTTTTTGACTGTTTTTGCATCTAAGGTTAAATATGTACATAAGCAATTACTCACTGGTACTCTTCACAATGACTCATGTCAGTCTGTCACTCATGCACCTCCCCACTCTGTTTTCTCTACCTTTACACTACCAACTAGAGATATCTAGTTCAGATAGTGAAGTTGTCTAGTTCAACTTCAGAGATAGTGGGTCTGATAGGTAAATCTAAATCCAATCCATGGTTAACCGATTAACCGATTAACCGTTAAAAATTGCATAACCGAGTGAAACATTTTGCTCGGTTAAGTGGCGTCAATGGCGTGAATTGTTGCATCACCAGAGACAGCCAGAGCGCTCACAGACATTTGTAATGTCCACAAGAAGTTCACTTTTCATAATTTTAAGGCCGTAAATAGGCTTTCATTTCTCAAATAGTGTAATGTCTTAATTTTTAGTTTGAATAGGTCTTAAATTAAGGAAAGACGAGGTAAGGAAAGACGAGGTGGTAGCCTATTCACCTTACTGAGGGGGATGTGATCAAAGCCTGGAGTGGAGCAAAAGCACGTTCCTCTCTCCACTCTAAGCATTCTTTAATCACTTCGCTTATAGTCCACTCCTGGTTTTCAATTCCCGCTCACGGAAAAACTAAGACAAAAAAAAGACCGCTTACAAGTAAACATTTTTTTAATAGTTGGTTCGGATGAGTAGCCTAACTGAGTAGCCTATTTAATTGAAATATCAAATAGGTTGTGCGATTCAATGTCAAAAAAATCATGTTTTCGGTGCTGACGCGTTCATGTAGCCTGGGTGGCGCTGCCAATAACCTAAAAGCTGTCAAAAAGAACAGGCAAAAGTAATGATTATGAATATGTCAAATATAGCAAGGAGACATTATAATTGTTTATTAATAAATAAGTGTTTTCTGTCAGTGTCAGCTCACTCGGCTGGAAAGATGAAGTTGACGATGCTGACTCGCGATCTTCACAGTGAAATCGCCAAAGAGAAATGCACTTTTCATACGGATTACATTACATAAGAGCAGTCTGTTTTCTTTCGTTTTGAATTGCTCTGTTTAAAAGTAGACATTTCAATATAGATATATTTCTCAGGTATGTTAAGTAGTCTACCTTATATGAGGAGTTTCGGTTTCGGTTCGTTTATTAGACGCGCTCAGTTCACGCACTGGCGGCTCCGTGCCGTGATTATCTAATGTCTGCTATATTTACTTCTTTTTATTCAATCCAGGTAATTGGTTGATTAAACATCGATTAAAATTAAGATACAATTAATACAAAACGAAATTCACTTTGAAGAAAGGCTTTGTGCTTTCTGTTTGAGGTCTCTGGAAGTTTTAGTGCCGCTTCAAGAACTGTCACGTCCCATATAAATGCGAACACGAAAAATAAAATAAAATGATTATTTTATGTTCTGGGGAGAACTAACCCTTCTTCATTCGGCAGTAGCCTAGTACTTTTGGTTTGTGCAGTGTAATTCACAGAATTAGGTAGCCTAAAACAATATTTTGCCACCTAAAAGTTAAAGATGTTTTGTGCAGTTATTAAAGGTGTTAAAAACGAACTACCCCTTTCTCATGTGTCTGTATCTCGGGGTTGCGGCGCGCACATTATGGTTAACCGAGTATTAACCGATAAGGGCATCGGTTAACGGTTAATGAAAAACTTGAAAACATGCAGCCCTAATACTAGTCCTTCTTGACTTAAGTACTCCCTTTGATACTGTCTCAGATAGGATACTTCTTTACAGGTTAGTTTAAATTGGGATAACTGGCACTGCTCTGTCTTGGTTTAGGTCAGGGTGGATTATTGTAATGGACTCCTCACTGGCCTTCCTAAAAAGACCATAAGACAGTTGCAGCTCATACAGAACGCTGCTGCTAGGATTCTGAGCAGAACCAGAAAATATGAACATATCACACCAGTCCTCAGGTCTTTACACTGGCTCCCAATTACATTTAGGATTGATTTTAAAGTATTATTACTGGTATATAAATCATTCAATGGGCTAGGACCTAAATATATTGCAGATATGCTCACTGAATATAAACCCAACAGATCACTCAGATCATTAGGATCACATCAGTTAGAAATACCAAGGGTTCACTCTAAACAAGGAGAGTCTGCTTTTAGCTACTATGCCAGCCGCAGCTGGAACCAGCTTCCAGAAGAGATCAGATGTGCTCCTACAGTAGTCACATTCAAATCCAGACTCAAAACACATCTGTTTAGCTATGCATTTACTGAATGAGCACTGTGCCACTGTTCGTCCGACTGTTTTTACTGTACTTTATTTTATTTCTTATTCTAAAATGTTTTAATTATTCTTATTTGTTTTGATTATTTTATTTTCTCCTATGTAAAGCACTTTGAATTACCATTGTGTATGAAATGTGCTATATAAATAGACTTGCCTTGCCTTGCCTTGCCTTGCCTTAGGTCATATCTATCTGGACGCAGTAAGCGTATTCAATTAAAAGGTTTTAGATCAAGAATATCTACAGTCACCACTGGTGGTCCCCAGGGTTCTGTTTTGGGCCCGCTTCTTTTCATTATGTATATGCTCCCTCTAGATTATATTTTGAGGAAATATGGTATTAATTTTCACTGTTATGTGGATGACACCCAACTTTACCTGTCTGCCAAACACACTGGTTCTTTTCCTCCACCGTCTTTGTCCAGCTGGCTTTCAGCTAACTTGTTTAAGCTAAATGGCAACAAAACTGAGGCTCTGCTTGTTGACACTAGATCTGTTCTATCTAAATCGTCTCGGGTTATGACTATAACCCTTGTTCCCTGAGAAGGGAACGAGACACTGCGCCATCAGAAACGACTCTTTGGGGACGCTTCCTTAGCGTGCGCCTCTGAAGTAAGAATGAAACTAATCCAATCCTGATTGGTGTTGCGTCATGACGTAACATGTGACGGCACATAAAAGTGACACCGGCAACACACACACACACACACACACACACACACATTAGCCTAGCGATGAAGCAAGACGCTCCCAGGCCTCGAGGGGCGTGAGACGTTCCCTTTCGAGGGAACTCGAACTGTGTCGTCAGAAACGACTCTTTGGGGAACGAATGCCCACTATGCCACGCACCGAAAACAGGCCTGCCCTAGAGTGAAACTGAAACCAGGCACTCAGCTAGGACGAGAGCACATGTGCGCCAGGCGTACTAGGGAGGTGCAGACTAAAAACCTGATAAAAGTGTGCGGGGTAGCCCAACCGGCTGCCACACAGATCTCCTGGAGTGGGCACAGGACGCCATGCCTCTAGTAGAATAAGCCCTTGCGGCCAAAGGTGAAGGCAAATTGCGCACCTTGTAGGCCTATTTATGGTTTGTATAGCCGGGAGCCTAGCCTGGCTGCCAGCCCGAACCCCGCCCACAACATTTTTTGGTCGGGAAGTTCGGTCTGGACTCGATCCGTTGAGGAGCTATTATGCCCGATCAAAAATTGTTCGGACCAATCAAATTGTCAGGGCGGGCTTTCTACGATGATGGACAGATGATCAACCATAGACATCATACCTATGTGAGCAACGCAACGGTAACGTAACCATCTACGTCATCAGAGCGCTTGGGTTGAATTCATGGCTGCCGCTGGAGAATTGAGTTGTGTATATTCCACTATCGCGTGTGTTATAGAAGATATAGACAGCGCATTCATTTTAGAAGAGGAACAGAGAACCGTGATCAAGGCATTTCTCGATGGAAAATATGTTTTTGCCGTCCTTCCATCGGGATTCGGAAAAAGTTTAATCTATCAACTTTAATCTATCTCTCAACGTCACTTACTCCGTTGCTCTGATTGGTTGTAGGTCTATCCAATTGAGTGCAGAGGTTTTTTTTTTCCTGGTTCGGTTGACACACGCCCCATAATCACAGCCCAATGGAGCAGTTTCAGACTCACATTCTTTCTAGAATATGAGTATGACGAAGTCAGGCTACCGGGAGCCCCTAATAGCTGATCCAAAACACACTACAGTAGGTCCGACCTCCTCCAAGAAGAGGACCTCTCAAGGTAAATAATCGGAAATCTGACTGGCAGAGCAAGGAACCTCTCCTTTTCTGCCGACACATGAGGTGGAGGATGAAATACTTGCAGGACCATGGACCTAGCCATGATAAATTGCACTTAAGGCACATAGCTGGGTCTCGGATGCAGGATGGCCTTAACTCCGCCGGGGGCACACCCCAAGCAAGCTGGCAATAATGCCAGGGCTTGGAGATCTCCCAGTCTCTTTAAAGAAATCGAAGTCGAAGCCGACTGGAGGTATTCGAAGGGAGCCAGGGATAGCCCTTCGAGAACCACCGCCAGGTCCCAGGAAGGAACCCTGAACCTGACTGTCGGTCTCATCCTCCAATACCACGGAGAAATAGTATGACCAGTTGGTGCCTCCCCAAAGGCCCAACATTTAGTGGTGCATGGAAAGCCGCAATGGCAGCCACGTACACCTTACGTGTGGATGGGGAGAGATTTGCAGAAAAACGATCTTGAAGAAACTCCAGAGCTGAAGCCATTGGGCAGTTAAATGGGCCTCACTCAAGTTCTCTACACCAAGTGGAAAAACATTCCACTTGAGGCCATATAATTGTAAGTATGGTTTCGACCACCCCAGATGATAGACCAGCACCTAGGTACTGAGCCCCCTCAGAGGCCAGACCCACAATTTCCACAGCTTTGGATGATGATGGAATATTGTGCCCTCCGCCTGAGACAACAGATCCCTCCTCAGAGGAATCTGCCATGGCGGAGCTATCAGTAGTGAAATTAAGTCCGAAAACCATACTCGGGCTGGCCAAAACAGGGCTACCGGAAGAAGACTGATGCCCTCCTGATGGACCCTCTCCAGTACTCCCGGGAGCAGAGCGATCGGGGAAAAAGCGTACAGGCGAAGCCTCGGCCAGGCCTGTACCATGGCATCCAACCCCAGCGGGGCTGGATGAGTGAGGGAGAACCAAAGTGGACAGTGGGACGGACGTCCCTTGAGACGCAAACAGATCCACTTCCACTTGTCCAAACCTCTGCCATATCAACTCCACCACCTCTGGATGGAGTCTCCATTCCTCAGGCCTCAGCCACTGCCTCGACAGGATGTCTGCTCCCTGACTCAGAACCCCCGGGACATATATTGCTCCTATAGATAATATTTTCCCTTGGGACCCTAAAATGATCTGATGCGCCAATCTGGATAGAGGGATTGAAATTGCTTTACAGTGATGGCCTGGCCTAGCTTTATCCCGGACACCATGGCCAGGATGGATTTGATACGAGCGGGAGACATACGTGTTCCAATTCCGAATTCCGTGTACCGAATTCCATATCACGCCCAGAAGAGCAGTCTTCTGAGCTGGGTCCAACACCTTTTCTTAGTGTTGAGCCTCAACCCCCGGTTCTGAATGTGGCCAAGGACGACATCTCGATGCAGTGTCATTTCAACTGCCATTTCTCGAGCCTGGGCCAATATGAGCCAGTAGTCGATGTAATTCAGTATACGGATGCCCTGAAGCCTCAGTGGAGCCAGGGCCGCATCCATACACTTTGTAAACGTGCGGGAAGAGAGTGCGGAAGAACCCGATATTGGTATGCTTCGCCCCTGAAAGCGAACCTCAGGAACGTCCTGTGACATGGAAGGACGGATAAGCGTCTTTTAGATCCATCGTGACAAACCAGTCCTCAGATCTGATTTGGTTCACGATAATGGGAATAGTAAGCATTTTGAACCTGAGTCTCCTCTTCAAAAAGCCTTAGACCTAAAATTGGCCTCAGTCCGCCATCCTTCTTTGGAACTATAAAGTACCGGCTGTAAAACCCGGACTCCCTGTCTGTAAGGGGAACACATTCTATGGCCCCTTAATTCCAGTAGAGTCTGTACCTCTTGTTCCATAACCCGAGCCTGTTCTGGAACCACTGAAGTCGGTACCACCCCAGCAAACTTGGGAGGTCGGTGACCGAACTGCAATCTGTACCCATATTTTATAATATACAGGACCCATATAGATATATTCGGAAGGCGTTGCCATCCTTCTACAAAATCTACTAAGGGAACCAACCCCCTTGAGACTGGCCTCGGGTGTTTTTCGAGCACTATTCTCGACTTCCTGAAGTGGAAGACCGGCAAAAGTCAATACAGATTTTGTGACCATAGTCGGTGCCCTGTTGCAAGCTTTTGGGGCGAACGCCACGGTGTGCGTTCACTGGAAATCGATGTGGCCCGAAGCATCAAGGACGGCGGGACAACATCTTCTTCCACGAGGGCACCTGCTGCTAGAACAACCTCAATTGTTCTTCAGAGGTCCTACACTACCATTAGGACCTCTTTCCCGAAGCCTTTTTCGCCTGAATGACGGCCCTCAGGTCACCCGTCTGGCTGGAGGACTTCGGTTGAGAGTGCTTCCTCTGTTGCCAAGCTCCCGCAGGAGGGGCTCTAGAGGCAACGCTCTCTTTTTGCTCTTGCCGATGGGAGAAGCTGATTGACGGCTGAGGCTGGCCACTTGGACCAGCCCTCCTAGATCCCGATTTAGAGAGGCGAGGGAAATACCGTTGTAACACCGCCGACTGTTTTTTCGCTTCCTGAAACCTGTCGACGACTGTAGTGACAGCGTTGGAGAACAGGCCAGAAGGAGATAGCGAAGCATCCAACAGGAAATATTTGCCTCATTTAGATCTTTAAGAAGATCGGCCTGGTACGCCTGCAAAATCGTCATAGAGTGCAGAGGTGTCCCTGCACGGTTTGTTGAGCAGCGCCGGGGCTTTAAGCGAAGATGCCGCATCAGGAGAACGATAGCTCGCTAAAGCTTCCTCCATCTGCGGCATCTTGCCATAACCTGCCTCTCTCGCACCCACCACATTCGAATAAATATATAATTAATGTGATGAGATACGTACAGAGTGGGGCTTTTCCCAGGATCTATCTCTTTATAAAGATCTGGGAAAAACAGTAAGCCCCGGCACTGATGTTGTGAACGGTGCTGCAGGAATCTCTAGTCTAGTTAATTTTGACGGGGATCATCCTGCTTATTTTGTGGCCAGCTGATATATTATATATATATATATTATATATTATATATATATATATATATATATTTCTTTATTTCTTTATTTAGTCTGGCCACAGCACGCGTCACAACCTCCACAAGCCTTACATAAGCAGAAACATAAGCCGGCGAGTGTGACTCATGTTGCTCGTTCCCGAAGCTGAGCACATCTACTTCCTTATAAACAGATAGCTCGAGCACTGGGCACTCGTCACGGGCAGAAGAAGCCGCATCGCGGGCTTCTGCATTGTGAACGAGTGTCATAGAATCTGTGGATGATGAACGAAAAGGTGCCTCATCAGTCTCGTTCTCATTTGCGAGATCCTTCTGTGATCTCCATGATCTAAGCCGTCACACCGCCTCAACGGACGCGGGACCCGAATCGCGGGGATTTCTTTCAAATAATAATTATACTGCTCTACTTTTTCGCGCACTAGTCACTTCACGTATAGACTACTGTAATGCTCTTCTCACAGGTATTCCTCCAAACTGTTACATAAGCATCAGTTGGTTTCTGAAACACCTTATACTGAGAAGATTTCTCTAGTTCTTCAAGAATTGCACTGGCTTCCAGTAAAGTATAGAGTTGAATTCAAAATCTTGCTACTTACTTATGGCACTTCATAATATTGCACCACAATACCTTACTCAACTTCTCTATGTTTAGACTCCTTCACGAGCTCTCAGATCTTCATCTTCGATTTCTCTTGTGGTACCTCGGATTCGACTTACTACCATGGGTGACCTTGGGTGTTATGAAAGGCGCCATTAAATAAAATACATTATTATTATTATACTTATAATCACAACTTTTTTCTAAACATAGTTTTGAATGGTGGCATATGATAATGAAACCAAGTCAAGATCTGGCTAGTTTTTAATCGACTAATCAAAGGCTAATCCAGCTTTGACATTTACAGCGATTGCTTACAGTAATACTATGAATGTATGATGAAGATTTCCACTGTACGTTTTTAAGGAATTTTGCTCCAAACTTATGTGACTTCCTTTTTTCCATAGAACACAAAAGTTGACGGTGTTTATTATAGTTTTTTGTCCTTTTTGGAGTTTGACATCTACAATTGATGTCAATTGTCCTTGTATGTTGTCCTTGTATGAAAAGCAGCATGAACATTCTTCAAAATTTCATCTTTTGCTTTGTACTGAAGGAGTCATACAGGTGTGAATCGACATCAAGGTGAGTAAATGATGACAATTAATTAATGAAAAGCAGCATGAAAATCAGCATGAACATTCTTCAAAATTTCATCTTTTGTTTTGTACTGAAGAAGTCATTCAGGTGTGGATCGACATCAAGGTGAGTAAATGATGACAATTAATAATTCCTTCAACTGTGTATGGCTAAGAGTTGTGCTGTCAAAACAAGAACCACTAAATATAACCCCAAGCTCTCTTTAGAAATTAGCAATGTCACATTTGCATGCACCATGAGACTTGCAACACGGCGGCAGAGCTTCTTACCTCTCAGACATAGAGCATGAGCTACAACTCTCTCTGGATGTGGCGGAAGGCCAACGCAGAACCTGTACAAACATTCTTTGACATGTAAATTATAGTTCCCATGTCAACAGATCATCTTTGCAGTGTGAGACAGAGAGTCAGCTCTCTGAATTATGCATGATCTTGTATGATTAGCTCTCCCAGCTGCTCTCCAGGTAATTGGGGGGGGGGGGGGGGTCACCCTTTTGTTTATGGGAACAAAATTGATTATTTGTTTGGTTTGGCAATGTGGTGGGTTCAGACTACATGATATCAACCCGATTTTGGCTCGATCTGTTTGACGTAGGTGGATGACAGCGACGCTCCACGGCATCACGACATCACGACATAAAGACTAGTTTAACTTTTTCCGGTCCTCCACGATGGGCTCCGTCACATCTGTGACATTGACCAATAGGAGCACAGAAGCTCTTTCGTACACAACTTTCAAACATGATGTAACGAGTGAGAGACGCTGGTATTGGTGCTGCTAGGTGAAATTATGCAATGGAGGAAATGTTCATTGAGCTACTCTATATCAACAATACGCCTGCCTTTATGATGTTTCCTCGAAGCACGACCACAACAGAGTTAAGATAGCAGTAACATTAAGCTAACGCGGCGCTTCGGTAGCCATCGTTTGTTTACGCATTTATTTCCAGAAGTCAACGTGCAACAGGGAATGTGTCTGACATATTTCTTGACCACAACATAACCTGACATGACTGAACCCGGCATAACACGTTTGAGAAGAAGTTTAGGGCCTTAACTCATGTTGTTTGGCACTTTCAATGGAAAGGTTTAAAATAGGGCTTATTTTTTTATTTTCTTATGTTGAGCAAGGCTGGTAAATTATCCCAAAAACAGTAAACACCATAAAGTTTGTAAATGGAATTTATTCCTGTAATCAAAGCTTAATTTTCAGCATCATTACTCCAGTCTTCAGTGTCACATGTACACATGTATACTTTTTTTTTCAAAGAAAGTTAAATTTTCCATTAAAGTTTACCATTATAAATGTCTTTACTGTAACTTTTGATCAATTTAATGTGTCCTGAATTGCTGAATAAAAAAAATAATTTATTTAAAAAAATCTGACCCCAAACTTTTGAACAGTAGTGTTTTTTTTTAAAAGAGACCAATGGAACAAGGTTACCAGTAACAGGTTTGTAGATATAGTCTAAATTATTCTTCCATTTACTAAATTGGACTTAAATGTTGGTTTATAGTTATTGGGAAATCTTTATTGCAAATGTGCATTCACTTAGCAACAAACTGGACGAACTGAACTTAATAAAAACAGAGATATCTCCTCATCTTCCACCGTGTGTTTCACGGAAACGTGGCTGTGTGGATCTTTACCGGACTCTGTGCTTCACTTGCCTGGTTTCTCAATCTTACGGGCGGATCGCGACTCAGAAGTCTCGGGCAAAACGAAGGGAGGAGGAATATGTTTCTACATCAACAACGACTGGGGCAATGATGATACATTCATACTACGCCACTGTTCTCCTGACTTGGAATCTTTTTTTATTAACTGCAAGCCATTCTACAGCCCAAGGGAATTCTCCTAATTTATCCTGCTCAGTGTTTACATTCCACCGCAAGCCAACGTGCTGGAGTCGCAATGTCAGCTAGCCGAACAGATACTTGAGGTGTCAAGTGCTGTCCTCAAGTCCCACCTCAAGTCAAGTCCCACCTCAAGTCCATCACTGACCCACTACTAGACTCACTGCAGTTTGCCTACAGAGCCAACAGGTCTGTAGATGACTCGGTCAACATGGCTCTTCACTTCAACCTCCAACATCTTGATTCCCCTGGAACCTATGCCAGAATATTATATGTGGACTTCAGCTTCGCATTTAACACCATAATTCCTGCTCTGCTCCAAGTCAAGCTCTCCCAACCGGGAGTGCTCGAGTCCACATGCAGGAGGATCACAGACTTCCTGACCCACATGAGGCTGGGGAAGCACTTGTCGGACCCCCTGACCATTAGCACTGGCTCTCCTCAAGGCTGTGTCCTGCCCCCCCTATTCTTGTCCTTGTATACCACAGCTGCACTTTCAGTCACCACGCTGTCAAGCTTTTGAAGTTTGCAGATGACACCACCCTCATTGGACTTATCTCTGAGTCCGAGACGAGTCCGCCTACAGGGATGAGATTGATCATCTGGTGTCCTGGTGCAGTCTGAACAACTTGGAGCTCAACGCATAAAAGACAGTGGAGATGATAGTAGACTTTAGGAGAAGTCCAGCAGCCCTTTGTCCCATCTTCCTGGGGGGTTCCCCAGTCAACTCTGTGCACTCCTTTCGCTTCCCAGGCATCACCATCACCCAGGACCTCAAGTGGGAGCTGAACATCACCTCTCTCACAAAGAAAGCACAACAGAGGATGTACTTCTTGCGACAGCTTAAAAAGTTTAACCTGCCAAAGACTATGCTGGAGCACTTCTACACTGCCGTCTCTGAGTCCGTCCTGACCTCCTTCATCACCGTCTGGCATGCTGCAGCCACTGTCAAGGGCAAGGGCAGGCTGTAGTGCATCATCCACTCTGCAGAGCGGGTCATTGGCTGCAATCTGCCGTCTTTATACGCCCTACACACCTCCAGGTCGCTGAGGCGAGCAGCAAAGATCGAGGCTGATCCCTCTCACCCTGGAAATGGACTATTCAGAACTCTCCTATCTGGCAGAAGGTTGAGGTCTATCAGGACCAAAACCTCGCGCCACAAGAACAGCTTCTTTCCTACAGCTGTAGGCCTCAGGAACATGCCCCTGGAACGAAACAGACTATTGCCTGCTCCCCGCACTCACACAGAACCCTCTAGATAACTGCACCTTACATATTTTGACATCTCTTTAGTAATTGATCATAGGTATTGTTTGTATGGTTTATGACTTATGTACAAATCGTTGCACTAATGGGCCAGAACAAATTCCTTGTTTGTTGTAAACTTACTTGGCAAAAAAGCTTTCTGATTCTGATTAATGTACAAACTGAAAAAGATGATTTACTTGTATTTCCATCACACTGTAGTGAATGGTTTAAATTATGTCACTTCATCTTGCCACAAAATGGAATGCTATGTTTCTATAATGGGGAAATTATGCTGTAACAGGGTTGCCTGGAAAACATGGGACACAGGTAAATATGTATTTCATTTTTAAAATGAGTTGTTTTTCTTTAATAGTTTGAAGCAGATGATTTCAAAATTAGCCTCCACTATTTGTAACTGCATGGAAAAGTGGACTGTGATCTTTACATAACCTCCTTTTTGTGATCAACAGATGGATGTTGTAAGAGTTTGCCTTGTCATAAGGGTTAGTACATGATTTGTCATTTCTGAGTAAACTATTACTTTAAATGAGCACATCTTCAACAGAATAAGCTGTGCAGAGGACCAGACAATGCTGGCAGTCAGAAGTCTCTCTCTTGAAAGTACAGAATTCCTTCTTTACAGAAGAAAAAAAAACACAAAACAAATTATCCACAAAGGTAATAATTATAATATAATTATAATGTTTACTATGTGATATAAATAAATATTTATGTCTTGCGTAAAATGCCTCTCTGTAATTTGATTGGGGTGACCCTTACATATTTCCAGTCAATTACAGGGGTTGTTTACTCCAGTAATAAAATGAGCAGTCAAAGTTGAGCTGAAGCAGCAGAGAGCTGATCTTGTGTCTTTGACTGAAGGTTACAGTCATCCATCACAGCACTTATCTTAGATCACAGATCACACTGGCTGTGCCACGCTATTATATTTTATATCTAATCATAAGTGTGATCACTGGATAAATTATGTTCTCTCCAATCTGTTTTAAGCATGTTAACAGTTTTCAATGTTGGTCAATAAAGTCTTAAAGCTATCTGTATAGTTTGTTTACCTTTAGCTATTGTGTGAGGGGGTTTGAATCATATTTTAAAAATGTCAGTTCCCTTCAACCTGTCTGACATTTACTCAGCTCAATGTTTATTTATATAGCACAAAAAAAACAGAGGGTTTACCAAAGTATTTGTGTTTATGTAAAGTGTTTATCCAGTTTAAACTTACTGTCTATTATAACAACCCGTTTTTTTACAGTAGGCTTCACGTATGGTTTTATAGCACCTAAATCCAAATCAGAAAACCCACAGGTCCAAATTGTCACGGTGTGGGTTCATGTCTTGTTCCTGTCTGTCTTGTGTTTTCCCCATTATTGTGTATTTGGTTTAGTCCCGTCTAGTTTTCCCGTTTTCCCGTTTGTGTTCATGTTTACCACCTGTGTTTATTTACCCAGCTGTGTCTTGTTTCACTCATCCGTTCCCCTGTATTTAAACCCCTGTGTTTCAGTTGTTTGCTGTCGGTTGTTGTTTAATGTTACTTGGTTTCTGTACCTATCTCTGTCCTGTTCTGAGTTCCCTGGATTACCTGTTTGTTACTAAAAAAGCTTGCGATTGGATTCACTCTCTGTTTTGTTCCTGACCCATCGTAACAGAACAACCGGCCTTAAAATGAATCCAGCAGCATGGATCTCGCCTGATCTTCCCAGCATGAGCTGGGAGTTCGCTGGAAAGACTGCAGCCTTAGCCCTGAAGAGCCCTGATTTGTTCTAGTTCACCTGGGGTATGACTCACTTGCTGCCTCCTGCTCCCTAGAGGATGAGGCGATAAAATTATGTTACCGGCTGGGGGCTAAAGAGGTCAACCCGAGGGAGCTCCCCGATCTCTCGGGTCTGAACTGGAGAGAGGCATTCGCCCGATGTCTGGAGAGCTTCCTTCCGCGGTACGCCAGGTCATCACCTGATCTCCAACCAGAGCTTCACGTCAGCCACGTCCAGCCAGAGCTTCACGTACCAGTCCAGAGCTTCACATCAGCCACGTCCACCAGAGCTTCACGTCACCACGTCCAGCCAGACTTGAGCCACGTCAGCACTTCACGTCCAGACCGAGCTTCACATTCAGACGTGCCGATCCAGAGACTGAGCTTCACGTCACTTCTGCCGATCCAGAGACTGAGCTTCACGTCACTTCTGCCGATCCAGAGACTGAGCTTCACGTCACTTCTGCCGATCCAGAGACTGAGCTTCACGTCACTTCTGCCGATCCGAGACTGAGCTTCACGTCACTTCTGCATCAGCGAGCTCACGTCACTTCGCCGATCCAGGCACTGGAGCTTCACGTCACTTTATGCACACCAGTGTCCACGGACAGATGGCGCCTCGGAGCCAGTGTCTGTATGAGCCAGCAGGATCGGTGACGGTGCTGTTCTGATCAGAGTCTGTTGCTGTCCGCTTGGTCTTTCGCCGCTGTGGGCCCCCCGAGGGGTCTTCTCCGCCCTGGTCGCCCGAGGGGTCTTCTCCGCCCTGGTCGCCCGAGGGGTCTTCTCCGCCCTGGTCGCCCGAGGGGTCTTCTCCGCCCTGGTCGCCCGAGGGGTCTTCTCCGCCCTGGTCGCCCGAGGGGTCTTCTCCGCCCTGGCCGCCCGAGGGGTCTCACCGCCCTGGCCGCCCGGGGTCTGCTCTCCGCCCCCTGTGCGTCCGCTCCGCCTGGTCGCCTGCAGTCTCATTCACCTGCACAGACTTGTCCCTCCATCCCTCCCCCAAGACCGCCTCTACTTCACCACCCTCCTTAACTTTTTTGTTTGTTTTTTATGGGCGTCGGGAGCCGTCGGGACCCAGCTGTGTCTTGTTTCACTCATCCGTTCCCCTGTATTTAAACCCCTGTGTTTCAGTTGTTTGCTGTCGGTTGATGTTTAATGTTACTTGGTTCCTGTACCTATCTCTGTCCTGTTCTGAGTTCCCTGGATTACCTTGGGATTCTGTGAGGTGTTCACTGACATTAGGAGTACTTTCTTAAAGTGACAGGGCTAATCTGTGTTAGCCGTTACAGGAGCACCAACTAAACCACCTTACAAACATATGTTTTCAGGTGCAAACTACATTTTTGCATGCATTCTCTGTGGTGAATGGACAGATACTCTTTGAAAATCGTCATACTTGCCATTAAGTACTGAAATATTATTAATTATGTCACTAATGGTTGGAGCTCTATGGCATTTCTATTTTTAGCTAATATAAATGAAGTCCTCCCTGGACTATGCAGTGGTCCAGTCAAGGTGCCTTTGTTTTGCAGACCAGTCTGGTTTGCATTTACCCCCAAAGTGGCCTCGCCACTGCAAAAGATTATTTTGATTTATGATGTTCCAGAAATATATTACTATGGAAAGTCTGACATTTATTTTTGCAGGGGAAGTCTGACCACGTTGCATTTATTAGGGTCTTTCCAGACCCTCACTTACACTTGACTTATTTAAAGTTGATGAAATTGGAAAAAGAATTGTGTTTTTTCAAATCATTTCTATAGGCTCACAGAGATGAAGACGGCGACTATAGACACAGACAGCATATTTGGGCATCAGTGGAGCATTGGGAACATTTAATCAAATGTCCATTAGTTTCTAGGAACACCTGAAGACACAATGTTTATTAAAATATGTTCTCAGATTGTGCCTCTAGGCCTTTTCAAAAACTTCCACAATGAACCAATGGGTAACATTATTTAATCAAATTGACATTTTAGACAGTATTTTTGGTAACACTATTTTAAAAGTATTATTGTTATACATGTTGCATGTACTTACTATAGTAATAACCAATAGTTAAAAATATATATTTTAAATTAGTTACATGATGTGCCAGTGTAATCAAGTTAATTGCAATTAATCTGTAACATCGGTGAACTCATAAACAAGGAACACAAGGATCAAAACTGAACACCAGGAGCAGAATTGAGAACACCAAACAAACAGCCTTACAAGAAAAAAGACCTGAGTGCACTGACATCATCTGTGGGTCCGTTACAGTACCTTCGATGCCGGTAGCAATAGTCTCAGATATGCATGTTGTGTTGATGCATGCTCCTGGATTGCCGGGCTTAGAAGTGCTGAGACCACCGGGCTTGGAACCATCATACTTGGAAGAGTTGCGACCCGTGATGGGCCAAGCTCCACGGTCCGGAAGTTCATCAATGTCCAAAGAGTCTCTAGTCTGGTCCTCGAGAGAAAGTGAGTTGGAGAGTTGGAACCAAGTGCAATATTCAAATAGTCAAAAACACATTTGTATATCCAATGCTTAAAAAAAAAAGTCATTGTACACAGTATATTAAGGCCCAAAGCGCAAATACACACTACATGAGGTTAGAAGCACAAAACCTGGACCTCTGAACTATGAGGAAAAGTAATTTTGATGTGGTTTTATGTGTCATCTTTCACTTTATTTCCAGCATCCAGATTGGTTTACATTTG
Source organism: Chrosomus eos (assembly GCA_036326025.1). NCBI lineage: Eukaryota > Metazoa > Chordata > Actinopteri > Cypriniformes > Leuciscidae > Chrosomus > Chrosomus eos. The sequence continues at coordinate 4,852,523 of CM070841.1, forward strand.
AAAGCCGCAGAATTCCTTCAACCACAATGTATGTAGGTTTTTTAATCATGGTGGGGAATCTGTAATGGTACTGGCAGCCACCTCATGGGACTCATTATGGCTGACGTTTTCTTTTCACGGGCGCAAAACGCTCCAAGGAATATCAGGCCGTGTTATAGGACCAAGACTGCAAACACTGTTCTCCTTTGATGTTCCAGTATTCCATAAACACTGTTAAACAAGTCTAAATGCTTTAAGGAAACCATGATAGAGTGGCAAACCTTCACTTAAAAAAAAAAAGAAAAAAAGGGGGCAACAGTTTGTTTTTTATTTTTATTTTTTTTAAAAAGGTCAAACAATGCAGCCAAATTAAATATGCCCCAATTTATGCTAGTTACTTGGTAAATGTGACTGAAATGTACACATTTTATCACTTTTTTTTTGTATAACTAAATTGCATTAGTCCTACTCTCCTGCTATGCTTTTTGGTTCATCTTCCTAAAAAATAATAGATAGATAGATTGCGCTTGCTAGGCGTGTGATGGCTGTGTCATTCATGTCTGATAGTGTGGGGAGATTGATAATCTTAGTAGCAATATGTGTGATTTTAGTGAGTTTGTTTTTGCAAGTGACGGTTAACATTGTGTAGAAACAGGTTGAGCAGTACAGCAGGGTGGGTTGAATGATGATTTTGTAGAGTAGGAGCAGGAGATGTGGAGCAACAGAGAGGGCTTTCAGTCTGCGTATTACATGTAGTCTTTGTTGTGCACGTTTCTGTATGGCAGTGACATGTTCCTTGAAGTTGATTTTATTATCTATAATGAGTCCCAGGTTTTTAAAGCTACTGACCTGTTCGATTAGTTGACCGTGGATGTGGGTATGGTTCAGTCCAGGTGGTGATTTGGATGTGTACATGACCAACTCTTTTGAGGGAAAATACTTGGGATTACATGAAGAGACGGAAAAAACTGAGACAGACCAAATTCATAAAAACTATGACAACATCTCCAAGATGGAGAATACCTACAAAACTACAGACTGCTGTAAAGTGAGGATGTTTTCAAAAATAATGTCATACATCATTTATTTTTGTCCAAGATACATTTGCACAGTTTTAAATGCATCCAAATTCACATAGTGCACATTGTAATGTGTATACATTATATTTATTGCTAAATCTTGGAGCAACCAGGGTGTAAAGTGTCTAACTCAAGGGAATAATGTTAGGAATGATGTCAACTCCGATATCGAACCTGCAAGCTGTCTACAACCGGTCCAGATCTTTACCAATACATCACCTCTTTGCACAGTAGCAAAGTAAAAATTACTGTTTTAGTAATTTAGAATGTGTGTTTTGTGTAGTAACAGTCCTACATCACTAAGGTCTTACATATGTTATTGTGTATTATTAGCACAAACATTTTGTACAGACTTTAAATGACTTGCCAAGCGTTGTCAAAATCATTTCACTGCAGAATAATGAGTGGAGGTCACTGACTGTTCCTTTCAGAGTTTATATCACCAAATATCACCAAATGCAGATGTCATGCATACAACGTGCAAATAATAACTCATTTTTAGAGAGGTTTTCTGCATGACTGCACAAAAATACCAGACTCCGGAGATGATGGACATTCGGAAAGACAATTTACAAATCATCTGAAATGGGCTTAGACAAGCACAGCTGGTGGCCAATTCATTCTTGCCTTTTGAATATTTCACAAATAATCGCATTTGCAAATATTCACAACACAGATAACATTAACACATTCACGAATGAGAGGATTTTCAATTGCAATATGTTTTTTTAACTAATAGGACTCAGTAGGATATTATTATAGTAATAGGCCTAAATATGCAAGTAACAAAAGTGTTTTCATGGTGCAAACACATACAGGAGACAGACGACCAATGGAATGGCTGATATATGAAAATCTAATTATAATTAATAATTCAGTACATTTATATAACGATTTATATATTGATTTAATTTCAGTGAGCCTAATAGCTGGTTTGATTTGCATTGAGATATGATCTTATGGAAAGCACCCCATGCCAATCTCTAGGTAAGGATGAAGGGTGTGTGATGATGTGCAGATATTTTAATTCCAAAGGCCATGGGAACTTTATCAGGATGCATAGTATACTAGGTACATGAAATAACTGGCCTTTAAAATAAAATTATGCCTGCCTCTATGGGAATTTAACATAGGGGTGTAATGACTTATGTGTTGACAACAAGTTGTTGTGCCCCTGGTTGGGAATCAGTGTTATACATAATGCAATAAATAATAACTAGTAGAGACAAGCACACAGAAACATAGTGTGTGTGTGTGTGTGTGTGTGTGAGCAGCGTGATGCTCAATCTCTCTGTGTGATTGACATGTGTCTGAACCCCATTGGACCTTTATTGGCAAACTTTACCAGATTTTCTTCTTATTATTATTTCTTCTGGTGTTTGGAATAATATATAGACTTACTATGTTATTGTTAGTTTCTATTACTATAGTATTCTGAACACTAAAAATGCATCTGTGAAGTGTAAGCATGAACGTTTATGTATAAGCTGTTTTTTTTTTTAGTAAATTATCTAGACTGGGGAACAAGGTTTGAATTCTGAAAGTAACAGTCTATTTTTAAAGTAATTATTTTTTTTGGAAGATCAAGGACAGTTTTATTCCTTGTGGCATGGGTGCTATAAAAGATTACCTATATCATGTCTATAATTCATGTTTTAAGATTCACATTCATGTGGGAGAGAAAATGTTCAAACGGAGAGCATAGCCCATTATGGCACAAGTAAAATGCATTTGTAGTCTCAGCAAAATCTTTCAAAATAAGCTCTTTTACTGTCTCACAACCACACACATCATTCACTGTCACATATATGCTAGGATTTAAATCAAATATTGAACCCACACTTAATGAATAGGAATGGCACCACTCCTATTTCCACAGTCAGATATGTGCTGCCTTTGTTTGTGTCTAAATAACAGCAGAAAAGGTCACAGAGCCCATAATTGCAGACTGAAAAAGCCTTCAGCTGTAAACTGCCGCTCAGCTTGGATTATGCATTATTGTGTCAATGCCATTTGAACAGATACCAGGGCCTGAGGGAGAGATAGTGCTCTAATGCCTTAATAGCAAAGCAGATTCAGCCATGGAAGATCGAGACAAGAAATATGTGTTCTTCTTTAAATAAGACTTAGAATTAGGCTTAAAATTTTATCAAAATAATTACATAATATGCTTAAAAAGTAATTATATTTAAAAGCAACTAATTATTACTAATTATTAGCAGTTAAAGCTGCCCTTGATGTTTTTTGAAAATGTTTTTTTTTGTTGATTGAATTATACCATTTGTTTGAATGAATTATTAGCCTAAGAGAGAGAGAGAGAGAGAGAGAGAGAAGAGAGAGAGAGAGAGAGAGAGAGAGAGAGAGAGAGAGAGAGAGAGAGAGAGAGAGAGGAGAGAGGAGAGAGAGGAGAGAGAGGGAGAGAGGAGAGAGAGAGAGAGAGGATGAATTACTGGCTTCTTTGCAGTGTCTCTCTAGCAATGAAGCTGTGATTTTAATCACTTCAAAAACAGGGACATTACCACCTCCTATATATATATATATATATATATATATATATATATATATATATATATATATATATATATATATATATATATATATATATATATATATATATATATATATATATATATATATTACCTCCTTATATAATGTAGTGATTAATATAATGAAATAGCTTAATAAAACTCACATGGCAGTGTTGACAACAAGTTGTTGTGCCCCTGGTTGGGAATCAGTGTTATATACTGACATAATAGTATATGTCAATATAATAATATTGACATGTGTCTGCGGGCTTGCTTAAATGAAAGCAGTGCATTAATATAACAGTGATTAAATTGACTTGGAACTACCTGTGCATTAAACAGTGTTAATGCACACCTTCCAGTCAATAAGAATCCAGTATTCAGACAGACCATGGTATAATAAAATCTATAACATTTCTTATCTAGAATGTGAAATACCCTTCATTTGTTTTATAAATGTAGTAGCGATATCTGCTGTCCATGGTACTGAAATATGTAAACATGGAACTGAATATTATCTGCGACTGCAGATACATGATCATTCTGACCGTTCACATGCATAGACAATATACTGTAAGACTTGGTTTTCAAGTAAGTCAAAAGCTGAGATCAAACTATCTGCGATAAAACAATGAAGCTCACTAATCTGGAGAGAAGATCTCAGAGAAAGAGCATAATAAAGAGCTCAAACCTCTCTCCTCGCTTATCTATGCATCTATGGCACCCGGCACATCTAACACTATGCACTCGGCCGGAATGTGACTCAGTGCGATACCGGGTCTGTAATGAACGAATATTTGATTATTTAGAATCAGAATTACTTTATTTATCCCCGAGGGGAATTTCTTTGTCACAATTGCACACCTGTCAAGGCATAAGGAAAAGATTAGTAATAAAAAGTAGATAGATAAAGTGAATATAATATAAGAGTATAAATATAAAGAAAAATAAAGAAAAATATGAGGAGTGTGGGTATGTACAAAATTTGACATTATTAGAGAATTGTTATGGTGAACATAGCAGCAAGGAATATTGCACATTAATTATTAAACAGATAATGTTGCACAAAAACAGAAATATTGTCAGTTTAAAAACTAACTAGAGTTAAACACTTAGAGGGAGGAGTTATAAAGCTTGATGGCCACAGGCAGAAATAATTTCCTGTGGCGCTCTGTGGTGCATTTTGGGAGTCTTGCACTGAAAGTGCTCCTGTGTTTTGAGCAGCACATCATGGAGTGAGTGGGAGACATTTTCCAAGATGACCTGTAGTTTGGACAGCATCCTCCTCTCTGACACCACCGACAGAGAGTCAAGCTCAACCCCCACAACGGAGTCTGTTAGCGTCTACTACCCTCAGCCTGCTGCCCCAGCATGCAACAGCAAACAGGATAGCACTGGCCACCAGTGTCACATAAAACATCCTCAGCATCGTCCTGCAAATGTTGAAGGACCTCAGCCTCCTCAGAAAATATAGCTGGCTTTGACCCTTCCCGTAGAGGCATTAAGTGTTCTTGCCCCAGTTTATTATGTTGTAAGTGCACTCCCGGGATATTTGTAATCATCTACAATGTCCAATGGGACCCCTTGGATGGAAACAGGGTTCACTGGTGTCTTTGCTCTCTTTAGATCCACAACCAGCTCCTTAGTCTTTGTCACATAGAGCTGCAGATGGTTCTGCTCGCACCATGTGACAAAGTCCCCCACCACAGCTCTGTACTCAGTCTTGTCACCTTGCTAATACATCCAACCACAACAGAGTCATCAGAAAACTTCTTAATATGGCAGGACTCTGTGTGCTGTGGAAGCCTGTGGTGTAGATAGTGAAGAGCAAGGGAGAGACGGCTGGTCGGTCCACCACGCTCACTGGGGAGCTCCACCGGCTGCGGAGAGAGGAGGAGTGAAGGATCCACGGGGCTTTGCTGGGTGGATTGCCCCTCACTGTGATCCTCAGGTTACCCAGCCTGACGGGCACTCCAGCGCTCTTCTGGGAAGGTAACCCAGAAGGGACACTAGAGCGGGGCCTGGGGATTGGGACTCCACCTTCACGAACAAAGGCGAGTCTCGACCTCAACACCGAGATGGTCATATTCCCACAATGGGAAAATGACTCATCCACAAGAGCTGTCTCAGCGTGCTTTAAGCCCAAACACGTGATACAACTCTCGTGACCGTCAGAGGGGGACAGAGCCCTACCGCACCCAGAAACACATGGATGGAGTGGCATCTTGAAAAAGATGCAAATGCACCCGGGTTGCTCTTTTAGAAATGGGACCCGTCACAAGTGCAGGAGCAACAGGGAATGACTGCAGCAACACTGGTTCAGCGAACTCAACAGTGAACCACTCACTTTTTCACCCTCAACGGCCGTCAACACACACAAACAGAAAAATTAGCTTGCTGTTAAAACAGCAGTTGAGAGCTCAAAGCTCATGACCACCACTGCACTGCACTGTAGAACCACCAGCACCGAGAGAGTCTTTCCAGAAGAACACCGACACACTTGCTCGTTGAAAACAACAGCACTCTTCAGAGACATCAATAACGATCAGCTCCGAAGCGAAACGCAACTAGTGCGTGCATCCACTTCTGTATTTATACCGTGCCGCGGGGGGCGGAGTGTGTGATGTCATCACGCATGGCAATTTCCATTGGCTTGTTCAATAATACTCGAAGACGATTGGCTCCCTGGTGTGATCCCTGTTCAGTCGAAGTTGACTACGTCGGATGTTCCGACTGAAAGGGAACTACTTACATGTCAACTATCAGTCATTAGAGTATTACTGTCTGCTTAATATCTACTAACTCTTTATTTTGATGCTCCTCAACAGACATTATACTGACTATGCGTTACTTTGCAACTGCATGTCAACTAACTCTCATTAGAGTATTAGTCAGGAGACATCTCAGATCAGATTAGAAGTTTTTGTTTTTTTTTGCATTTTGTGGAGAGAGAGCACGATTGCGTACGACAGACAGGCCTTAAAAACAGCTAGATCTGCTTATTTTTTAACACTCTTAAAAGAAAACAAACACAACCTTACGTATTTATTCGAAACAGCTAAATTAGCGAAAAATAAAACTTCGACGCCGGACGTTTCCAAACAGCACAGCAGTAATAACTTTATGAACTTATTTACTTACAAGATTGATACTATTAGAGAGAAAATGATAGCTATGCAACCGTCTATTACAGTATCATCATTACAGACATCAATATCGCATTGTAGTCTCCCTGAGGAAAAATGTCATTCATTCATTGCTATAGGAGAGGAAGAATTGTCTAGACTTGTAAAAAGGAATCACTTGCGCCTCAGCCTAGCCAGTGCTCTCGGAACAGGACACAACAATCTAAGAAAAAGGGCCCAAGGTCGATGGGACCAAGGAGCAGGACCGGAGCACAGGACGTTTTAATAAATTTATTAATATAAAATGACCAACGTTTCGACGCACATGCGTCTTCTTCAGAGTCAAGCAGTCAATGGCAACAATATACAGAATTTAAAGATTCACAATTCAAGGTATTGGCCACAGGCATAGGTGGGTGTGGTGCAACAATTATCTAATTAAGTACAAGCACTCAAATCTAAACCAAAAAAGAAAAAAAAAAAAAAACACACACATATCTAAAGATAAATACAGGTACATAAACATACATACGATAGCTAACTACATATAGACACACACAGGTATTTAAAAAAAAAAAAAAAAAAAAAAAAAAAACAACAAACATATATAGAGATAAATACATATAGATAAACATACACATAGCTAACTACATATAGTACATATACATAAACATACAAACATAGCTAACTACATATAGACACACACAGGTAAAGAAGGAAAAAAAAAAAAAAAAAAAAAAAAAACTATAAAAAGCACGAAAGGCTCAGTTCCTCATTAAGGCCATTTGGTTCTATTGTGTTAAGAGTAAAAATCCAGAACGCCTCCCGTTGTAATAGGGACTTCACTATGTCACCACCTCGCTGGGAGGGTAGAATTTTTTCAATACCCCAAAATTTTAAAGACGCATTCGAACCGTGATTGGCTTGTACATAGTGCCTCGCAATTGCATAGTCCATATTTCTGTTACGAATAGCTGCTTTGTGTTCTGCAATGCGTAATTTGAGGGGGCGTTTAGTCTTACCTACGTACAACAATCCACATGGACATTTCAACATATAAACCACGTGAGTGGTGTTACAGTTGATGAAAGAATTGATCTTATATTCTTTACCTGAATGGGGGTGGAAAAATTGCTTTGTATCATTTGAGTTAGAGCAATGGGTACAGTGCCCACATCTGTAGAAACCCAAGGGGGGAGCCGGTAACCACGTAGGTTTTGATGGAGGGCTCATGGTCGTGTGAACCAACCTATCTCTCAGTGAGCGAGGACGCTTATCGACATTATCACCAACAAGATTGCCGTCTCTCTTAAATCCTTTCAAAAAGATCTACAAAGCTACAAAATTAAGAAGTATGAGCGAGACACGAAGGATTATGTCGAAGGATCAGTCTATCATTGGGCAGACGAACATAGACGACTACGCAAACCCCGCCCTGCGCGTCAACGCAACACCAGAAACTGGCCTTCCACTTCCGCCAGTGAATGGGATTCCCCGCAAACCAGTGACGCCGAAAGCCAGCATGGTGCTAGAAAATTTTTTCCCAATGCCAAGCCTCCACGTCTAAACGGACAAGGAGAGGCTCGAGAGGGTCGAGGAGGCAGAAGTCGCAGAACCTATCCAGCAGAACCAACGCGCCGCTCACCACGCAACCCACGCAACCCGAACAGACTGTGATTAACATCTCGGGACTGAATCTAACTGAGGGAGAGACTAAAGTGCTAAAGGTTTATCTTTTTGCCCCACCAATGCTGTTAATCCATTCAAACTCAAGGTAGATACTTTTAAATTCTTCCGATCACTCCAGCTTAAACATTTTTTCTCCCCTAAATCGAGTCTATCGAGACCCATGATTGTTAACTCTGTACGATCAACTGTTGACAGCGCAGAGTCACTTAACAGAGAAAATACACCTTTCAGAAAGAAATCTACTTTTGTTCCTTACTCGAATCTGAACCCTTCCATTACTACATACAAAAGTTTAGTGGAAAACGAGTTTAATAAGATATGTAAAAAAGCACGTCAAAAGAGACCGAATTTGTCTAAATCTGAATTAAAGAGTTTGAATGAATTAGAAAAGAGATCAGATATTCTTATTCGCCCTGCCGATAAAGGGGGTTCGATTGTTGTAATGGACATTGAAAAATACAAATTGAGTGTCATGTCCCAACTAAATGATAAAGAATGTTATACTCTACTAACTCGCAATCCTCTAGAACACCATAAATTAGAGATTGATCAAATACTGGAGAAGGCACTACAAAGTGATTGGATCACTGAAAAAGAAAAAGACTTTCTAACTGTAAAACATCCTGTCTGTCCCGTTTTCTATGGACTTCCTAAAGTACATAAATCTCTGATTGATCCACCACTTAGACCTATCGTGTCTAGTATTGGCTGTTTAACTGAACCTTTGTCACAATATCTTGATTTCTTTTTAAAAAAATATGTCTATGAATTACCATCTTATTTAGGGGATACATCTGACATCTTGAGACTTTTGGATTCGTTTGAATGCGACCATGACTTCATACTGGTAACTTGTGACGTGCAAAGTTTGTACACATGTATTCCTCACAAAGCAGGGACGGAGGCGTTATCACACTTCTTTGCAAGACGAGCCACTGATATAGTCCCTCCCAATGAATTTTTACTGACACTGTCGGAAGTTGTTTTAACAAAGAACTATTTCCAGTATGCGGGTGACTATTACCTGCAGAAACGTGGGGTCAGTATGGGCAGCTGTTTTGCACCGTCATACGCATGCCTAGTAATGGGTTTATGGGAAGCGAAATTTATTGAGAACTCTGTGAACAACTTATTCTTCCCTAAAATTCTGCTTTGGAAGAGGTATATTGATGATGTTTTTTTTATTTGGATGGGGACCTTGGTTGAATTAGATGAATTCATGACCTACATTAACTCTACAACACCTTTTCTGAGATTTACAGTAGAGCATTCCACAGACAGTATTAACTTTCTTGATCTAACTATTTACAAAAATGCTCAAGGAGGTTTAGAGACATCGATTTATCGTAAACCTCTTAGTAGGAATACCCTTCTCAGAGCTGATAGCCACCATCCTAAACAACTGATTAAGAATATTCCTATTGGTCAATTTCTACGTCTCAGAAGGAATTGTAGCAGTGATGTCGAATTTGAACGCGGGTCATTAGAAATGACAGAGCGCTTCCGTACCAGGGGATATGCTCTAAGTGATATTTCTGCAGCCTATGAACGAGCTAAACGGACGCAACGTCCACATCTCTTAGTTAAAACCAAACGCGATTCACTGCAAAGACTCTGTTTTTCCACCGAGTTTTCCCATATTGGCGGAGAAATCAAACATGCCATTAAGAAACACTGGCACATTCTGCAGAGTGATCCAGCTCTTAAAGATATATGCGCAGAATCTCCACGTATAACCTTTAAGCGTCCTCGCTCACTGAGAGATAGGTTGTGTTTATGATATGTTTATGTACCTGTATTTATCTTTAGATATGTGTGTGTGTGTTTTTTTTTTTTTTTTTCTTTGTTTTTTTTTTCTGGTTTAGATTTGAGTGCTTGTACTTAATTGGATAATTGTTGCAGCACACCCACCTATGCCTGTGGCCAATGCCTTGAATTGTGACTCTTTAAATTCTGTATATTGTTGCCATTGACTGCTTGACTATGAAGAAGACGCATGTGCGTCGAAACGTTGGTCATTTTATATTAATAAATTGTCTAGACTTGTTAAATCATCTAAATCAACAACATGTATGTTAGACTAAGCTATTGAAAGAGATGGAGTATTCTCATTAATACTCTAATGAGAGCTAGTTGACATGTTGCAAAGTCCCAATTAAATCACTATCAAACTTAAAACTAAACAAGAAATAATTAAAACTAAACAAGATATGACACACACCTGTTTTAACCTTGCATCTCCTAAATGATCACCACAGCCCATATCTGCCTCTGAACAGCATAAGAAATACTGACCTAATAATATGCAGCTGAACTCCAAGTACAGAACCATAACCTCTTATCTGAAATTCTTGCAGTACAACCATTAACATCCAAGAAGACATTAACGGAATGGAGCACAATCCATTTGGTCTTAATCAACATGGGTGAGCGTAAGGTTGACTTTGAAAGCTAACAGACACCCCAAATTCATTTACCATTAGCTGTTGATAATTAGCTGGTGCGGTAAAGTGGTGTGTTTGCCGGGTAAATAAACTGTGTCATTTACATTAGCCGCCTTTCCCTCTGTCAAAGTCATTTAGCAGGTCAGCTAAGCAGTTAATGGTCTGCAAACATTTATATAAATGTCCCAGTTTCGCACTGCTGGGAGTCAAAGTGGATTAATCTGAACTTGGCATATTAGTGGTAGGATCAAGTCCGCAAATATGTTTGAGTTTCAGAGCTTCGGGTATTAAGTTTCACTTAATGTTTTGAGATAAGACACTCAAAGAAGGAAACTCACTCTATAAAGGTCTGTGTGTGCAGATATATCTCAGTTTGAAAATGTTACACGTCATTTAAGAGAATGTTACAATTTAATTTTCTTTTTATTCTATTATCATTTATTTACACAATATTTAATTTGTTTACAATGACTTTGTCATTGAAAACCTGTATGACGTTTTGTGTTTTTAGAAACGGTCGGTGTATGGAAAAGAGGTGCATGACAATTATTCAAAATTATTCCTTTTGTGTTCACATACATTCGCGAGATCATTTCTTCCGTATGGTAACGTGCATCCAAGTAAAATGGATTATTGAAAAAAAAATTAGGGCAGGGTTCTAGATATCACTTGTTGATTGGATGGAGGCAGATCTAAATTTGAGCATGCAGCCAATTGTAAGAAAGAGGCGGAGTTTAAACAGACTAAAGGATTGGAAAAACTTGGCACCAGAGATGGGTCTCCTGTTACACGGGAAGATTGAGTTATATTTAGATTTTTAATAAATGAAAGAAATGTATCGATGAATCACAATCAGATGACAGAAGGCATGTAGTAGATTGAGAACAACAGGTTTTTCTGCAGAAAGTTTTGATCATGTGGGTAATTTAGATGCCTTTGTGTATAAAATATGATACTGTAGGCTTTATAGGGTTAATCACTTTTGGGTGAACTAATCCTTTAAACAGTTTGTCTGATTTACACAGTCCAATTTTTATCCATTAATATTCAATTTATCCAGCGTCACAGCATATCAAATTACTTTTAACATATTAGCTTTTAATGCAGCTAATTATATTAGGAGTAAAAATATCAGCACCTCGAAGCCCTTTGGTCTCTTTTCAGAGGAGGCAAATTAACGTTTTATGAATTGTTTCATTAATTGGCGTGCAGGTGAACTGTGGTGTTTCACATGGTGTTTTTTTTTTTTTTTTTTGCAGGAGGCCTGTTCAGCGCTACCCGGTAACTCTGACAGCTAAATTACATTTAATGAGATTTTCAAATGGTTCAAAAAGTTCAAATGACTCTAATTTCAAAGTAACAAAGTTCCAAACACTTTCTAAAGTTCTAAATCCATTCTTAGGGTGCTTAAGGACCTTTCTTGTGATTCACATCAGAGCTTCGATGCACCTTTCAACACAAGCTTTGACCTTCACATGAAGAGCGCTGCAAATAGTGTCATGGAGAGATTGCCTGTAGAAGGGGGTAGAAAGGGAAGTGGACGTCAGTGGGATTTTTTTGGGCACTTCATGATTTTGCAAATTCAGAACGATTTGATTCTATTCAAATCCAAATATCACAAAATTAAAACATAATTGGAGTAAGTTACTTCTACTAAGCGATAACTAGGGGTGTAACAATAGATCGATATTGATACATTTGAAATTACTAACAATATGATGTATCGATGCAACACATAAAACACTGATAGCTATATAAACTCACTGGCCACTTTATTAGGTCCACCTATTCAACTGCTTGTTAAAGGGATACTCTACTGGTTTTTCATATTAAACTATGTTATTCCCTAAGGAGGACTAAGACGAGTTGATACATACCTCTCTCGTCTGTACCTAAATCGCTGTCTTGCCGCGAACCTTTGTTAGATCTTATCTCAGCCCTGTTCATTCAATACATGCCAAGAAGAGAAGCGACCAAACACCTCCACGCTTTCCCTATTTAAATACAGTTACTAGAGTAGTGTAACTCGACCAAGAACGGTGACACAAAATAAAACGTTGCGCTTTTCTAAGCGTGTAAAATGGATAACTATATTGTATGGCAGAATACCATAGCAAGTGCTTGGGAGCACTTCGACTCGGCGCAGTAATATCATCTCTCGTGAAAAGTCCGCTCCCGTTGAAATGAGAGGGAGGAGGAGAGGGAGCGGGGGAGAGGATTTTTCACGAGTGATGATATTACTGCGCCGAGTCGAAGTGCTCCCAAAGTGTCAAAGTTCTCCCAAAGTTCAGTCGAAGTGTCACCGTTCTTGGTCGAGTTACACTACTCTAGTAATTGTATTTAAATAGGGAAAACGTGGAGGTGTTTGGTCGCTTCTCGGCACGTATTAAATGAACAGGGCTGAGATAAGATCTAACAAAGTTTTGCCGCAAGACAGGGATTTTGTGCATGCACTGAGACGAGAGAGGTATGTATCAACTCGTCTTAGTTAAGGAATAACATAGTTTAATATGAAAAACCAGTAGAGTATACCTTTAACGCAAATATCTTATCAGCCGATCACATGGCAGCACCTTAATGCATTTAGACATGTAGACCTTGGCTGCTCTGAAATCACAACTTCCCTATAGTAGGCAAAAAACAGTATGTGACAAAAGTAGTATGTCCGAATTCACAGTACGCATAAAAGAGTAGACACTTTACAATCCCATGAGGCCACAGGAGAGGATTTGTGAATGGCAGTGAAGCGACTCAACTGACGCTGGTAGATCACATGATAATGACATGATGAATGTACTACATTTGGATTGCATTCATACTACACACAGTCATACTATATTAGAGGTTGTGAAGTAATTACTTGCGTACCTACTCAAGATAGTATGCGATTTCGGACACAGCCATAGTCAAGAGATCTTGATATCGTTAAAGATCTTCTGAAGTTCCGACTCAGCATCAGAATGGGGAAGAAAGGTGATTTAAGTTACTTTCAACTTGTTGGTTCCAGATGGGGTGGTCTGAGTGTTTCAGAAACGGCTGACCTAAAGGGCTTTTCACACACAATCATATCTAGTGTCTACAGAGAATGTTCTGAAAAAGTGAAAATATCCTTGTTGAAATCCTGGTTGATGAAAGAGGTCAGAGGAGAATAGCAGGACTGGTTAAAGCTGATAGAAAGGCAACAATAACTCAAATAACCAATTTTTACAACCCAGGTCTGTAGAAGAGCATTTAAAAACTTACAACACATCAAACCTTGAAGCAGAAGAGCATCTCTGAACCCTCAACATGTCCAACCTTGAAGCAGAAGAGCGTCTCTGAACCCTAAAATGTCTATGAAGAGCATCCCTGAACCCTTAACACAGTCCAACCTTGAAGCAGAAGAAAGTCTCTGAACCCTCAACACGTCCAACCTTGAAGCAGAAGAGCATCCTGAACCCTTAACACGTCCAACCTTGAAGCAGAAGAGCATCCCTGAACCTTAACACGTCCAACCTTGACGCAGAAGAAAGTCTCTGAACCCTCAACACGTCCAACCTTGAAGCAGAAGAGCATCCCTGAACCCTCAACACGTCCAACCTTGAAGCAGAAGAGCATCCCTGAACCCTCAACACATCCAACCTTGAAGCAGAAGAGCACCTCTGAACCCTCAACACGTCCAACCTTGACGCAGAAGAGCGTCTCTGAACCCTCAACATGTCCAACCTTGAAGCAGAAGAGCATCCCTGAACACTCAACACGACCAACCTTGACGCAGAAGAAAGTCTCTGAACCCTCAACACGTCCAACCTTGAAGCAGAAGAGCATCCCTGAACCCTTAACACGTCCAACCTTGAAGCAGAAGAGCATCCCTGAACCCTTAACACGTCCAACCTTGAAGCAGAAGAGCATCTCTAAACTCTCAACATGTCCAACCTTGACGCAGAAGAGCATCTCTGAACCCACAACACGACCAACCTTGAAGCAGAAGAGCGTCTCTGAACCCTCAACATGTCTAACCTTGAAGATGAAGAGCATCCCTGAACCCTTAACACGTCCAACCTTGAAGAAGAAGAGCATCTCTGAACCCTCAACACGTCCAACCTTGAAGCAGAAGAGCATCTCTGAACCCTAACACGACCAACCTTGAAGCAGAAGAGCATCTCTGAACCCACAACACGACCAACCTTGAAGCAGAAGAGCACCTCTGAACCCTCAACACGTCCAACCTTGACGCAGAAGAGCGTCTCTGAACCCTCAACATGTCCAACCTTGAGCAGAAGCGTGTCTCTGAACCCTCAACATGTCCAACCTTGAAGTAGAAGAGCATCTCTGAACCCTTAACAGTCCAACCTTTAAGCAGAAGAGCATCTCTGAACCCTCAACACGTCCAACCTTGAAGCAGACGGTGTTAATTACTTACAAATTCAGATGTGATTTTTTTGTGGCTCGACCCAGAATCATTTGAGAAAGAACTGTGATGTAGAGAGTTAAACTAGAAGTAACAAGTATGTGTACAAGCATGAAGAATTTGTAGTCAAGGACAATAATGAAGCTCATTTGGAAGAAAATGAATTGATTAGAATGTAAGCCACATGGCACACTCATTGATTTGTCTAATTTGTTTAAGACTTTAAGTCTTCAAATTCAATAAGCATCTCCATATGTTCAAGCTATAGCATTGCCTCTTTCTCTCTCTCAATTTCAATTAATCTTTATATTCAATTTGAAGTACTTTATTGGCATGATTGTGATTACATACAATATTGCCGAAGCATTATACACAGGTAATGACAAAGAAATAGCCTATACAATATTACAACAACAACATTACAATTATGTGCCAAGTAATAAATCAAATAAAACAAATAAAATACATATTATAAAAATAGACATTTATCCAGATATTATGTATACGTGGATTGTATTTGATTATATTAATCAAGACATCATTTGGTTTCTGAGTGTGTGGAGCTGAAAGATGAATTTTGCTTCAATTGATGGGTAATTTACATTCACATTTAATCATTTAGCAGACGTTTTTATCCAAGCGACAAATGAGGAGAACAATAGAAGCAATCAAACCAACAATAGCAACAATATGCAAGCGCTGTGACTAGTCCTAGTTATTCTAGCACAGCGCACGTAGCAAGGTTTATTAGAGAGTATAGAGAGATATTTTCTCGTTTCTCGTTTATTAGAGATATATATATATGTAATAGTAAGAGTTTGTTTTAATGGGTCAAAACTGGATCTTCAGCAATTTCTTGAAAAGTCTTAGCAGGCTGGGTTGAGTTCTGCAGGTCATTGTCTTCACCCAGTATATCTGCATTTGATCAGATTAAGTACCACAAAACTGTGGTACAAGGTTAGAAAGTTTGTTTGTTGTGTAGGTGAAAGTGTGTCTCTCCCTGCGTTCCAATGTCCATACTATCCATCCGAAATAGTATGTGAGATTAGAATAAGTGTGTCCCAAAGCATAGAATGTTGAAGTGTGTCAAAAGTCCCCGGATGGTGTATTATTTCCATTCGATTTTTGAAGTGTGGATCCGTGCTGCTCACTATCCACCTTTTTCCTGGTTAGCGAATTTACCCATGATTCATAGCGGGTTTGAACCGGAATCCGGTTGTCCTTTTCCGGTTCTAAGCTTTATGAAGATTGCGCCGCTTGCTCAGAACGCCGCAGTGATGTGCTGATTAGAAAATATGTGAAATAAATAAGTAGGACTGCCCCTGCCCGTGCACGACTGAAGTTGGGTTGGACGTTATGTATACTATATGGGAGAGAATACTAAACCATAATGAGCGTTTTCGTAATATTGCCTATTCTGCATCACAACGCAAGCATAAGCTTGCCACAATAAAAAAAAACGGCAAAAGTAATGATTATGCATTAAACATTTGAATTGTTTATTAATAACTAGTGTTTTCTGTAAGTATCGACTGCAAAGATAAATTTGATGATGCTGACTCGCCATCTTCGCAGTAGTGAACGCGCCTAGAGAGAAATGCACACTTCATACGAATTAACCTACATAAGCAGAGAGCAGCCCATTTCTGCTCGTTTTTAATTATTTTGTTTAAAAGTACACATTTCAAGCTTTCTATATACTTCTCATGTATGTGAGGCAAGTAGCCTAACTTATACGCTGAGTTTCGTTTATTAATAAGACGCGCTATATTTGTCAGTCATATTTATTATTCTAGGCAATTTGTGGATAAAACATTGATACAAATGAAGATACAATTTTTACTAAACGATTTTCACTTTACAGAAAGGCTTTCTACAAAACAAAACTTAATAAGTGGTCAAAATCATGTCTGAGCCATTCCAAATGTTTTCCGATATATTGGGCATTATGATCATATCTGACTCATCTCATGCGGTTCCCTTTTCATATAATCAACATAGATGAAATAAATAAACAAATAAATAAAAAACATTATATTGTGAAACTTAAATATAAAAAGTATGTTTAGTTTTTTTTTTTTTTTTTATATATTTATTATATTTATTTAAAAATATGTAGGCTATGTGTGCGTGATGTGATGGAGGGGTGCTATTTTCGAATAATAATTGAATAATACCCAGCGAGCATCGAATATTATTTTTGCTTGAAATGCCCATCCATACTGGTAACGTATTACACCTTTTTCGTTGGATGCTTCAGTTTTAGCGCAGCTAACCAAAAACGTCTACTCTCTGGCACTGAATGTAGCTGATCCGAACCGGACATAGGCATTCTCTCCTTTTAATCTTATGGTCAAAGCACCCAGTTTCTAAAGTTTTTTTTTTTTTATCTTCTTTGAATTGTAAAATCAACCAACAGCAGCACATAGATAGAGCCTGAACACATTCTCTCACTGCTAATACAGTGCAAACCGGAAGTAGGCAACCGGAGTCGTCGTCATGGCGGCGCGCATTGTTTAGAGCAGAATAAGGTGGATAGACTATTATTGCGCTTTGGAGGAGGATTCAGTTCAGAACTACAAACACGAATTTAGAGTGTTAAAACTACAAAACATTGCGGATGTGCGTGGCCGGTGGTAAGAGGTTTAGGTTTGAGTGACTAATAATAGGTTTAACCTGATAAAAAATATTTATTTAATGTTATTTTTCATCTGCAATAACAATGTGGACTTTTATAAAGATCCGTTTGGCCATTAACTTTTAAATGCATCATTATGCATTAATATGAGGAGAGTCTGCGCATAAAAGACCCGCGACTGCAGTTCGCCAGTGACACAGGCCTGGATGGTTTACTGTGACAGGATGCGACAGCAGCATCTGTCTCGACCTCACCTGAGTCACAGTGAGAACAGATGCGTTCCTCCTTTGGGAGCCATGTTTGGCAGGGGACATCTGCCTAGTTCAGCCCGGTATTATGCGTTAGTAGGTGTTCTTGAACTCTTAAAGGGATGGTTCACCCAAAAATGAAAATTAAGTCATTAATTACTCACCCTCATGCTGTACTAACCCTGTAAGATCTTCGTTCATCTTCGGAACACAAATTAAGATATTTTTGATTAAATCTGAGAGCTGGATCACTCCTCCATAGGCTTCTAAAGGATTGAAACTTCGGGACAGCCCCGAAAAGTTATTAAAGAAATCGTTAAAAGAGTCCAACTGACTACAGTGGCTAGATCTTAAGTTTATCGAGCTACGAGAATACTTTTTGAGCGCAAAAAAACAAACAAAAATAGCGACTCTATTCAAGTATTCTCTTTGGGCCTGGAGATTTCACATAGTTTTATTGCGCAACGCTTCTGCATTCAACGCATCCCCCATCCCCCCTCACACATATTTTTTGTATAACGGAGCTTGACCTTGAATGAGTAAAGGTTAATGATATATTTGCTCCTGTATATAATTTACATACATACTGAACAAAAGTTCTGGGATTCAATAATATGAAAGTGAGTTAGAGCCAATTAACACATCCTCTTGTTCGTGGTTCTGCATGGAGAAAACGGCTTGTCTGTTGACATAATGAGAAATCTACTCAATATGCATTATTTCAGAAAGTACCCAACTGTATTTGCCGTACACACACACACACACACACACACACACACACACACACACACACACACACACAACACACACACACACACACACACACACACACACACACACACACACACCACACACACACACACACACACACACACACACACACACACACACACACACACACACACACACACACACACACACACACACACACACACACACAGTATCTCAAAGTTAATGGCTGATCTCAGTATGTGGTCCAGCATCAAACCTACAAATCACTCCAAACCTCTGAATGTGGTCCAAAACCCATTCCGGGGCTTTTGCTAAACCCAAGGGCATTCGAGAGATGCCATAGACCAAAATCAGCACACTATGTTTGTGCCAAAGCACCACCACAGTAATTATGGGTTCTGGATGGTTTATAAATACGTCACCTTCATCCCATAATTCTTCATTATTCACCCAGCCTGTGCATCAATAAAAGTTTTTTTTTTTTTTAAACAAATTCTGTGTTTTCCATTTTAATATTTCCTTTTTAATGGTTTGATTACGTTTTAATGCTCAATAATTATGTCTAATAAATTGAATTCATACTACTGACCAATCAGTTTGATTGATTGATTCATCATTATAAAAACTATAATTATGACCATAAATGTCATTGAGAAAAAAAGGATAACTGAAATGATGACAACAATAATAAATATAAACACTGAAAAGTCATTTGAAAAGTCATTCAAATGATTTTAAGAAATCACGATTCACCAAAAATGTCTTAAATTTACGGAACTTAAACAACACATACGCAAAAATGCACTAACTCTGTACGGACTTCTAGAGTTTAGAACAATGTTAAGAACAAATTCATGACATGTGTGTATGAACATGTTGTGAATTAGGCGAAAAGTTTTCATGTGCGTACAAATACAAAATAATCCACACAATTATTAGTAAATGAGACCTATTGTCTGTAAATTGCATGTTTAATGTAGTTTTTTAATAACAATATACTTTTTATCTCTTTTTATGTCAGTGAGTGAGCTAAAGGAAGCTGAGTTTCATTACATAGTTTTTCATAGTTTTCATAGTTTTTGCCAAGGACGTAATTATGGAGAGAGAAAAAAAGCCGGGCACATTCTGATGGAATGAGTTACTCTGAGTTTAGACTTAGGGTTGTGTTACCTTTCTCATAAATAAACAACATGTCCAACTTTTCATACGCATATGCATCAATTATGTTTTTCATGACAGGGTGGAAAAACATGTCTGCATTCAAGAAATACATTCCTATTTAGTTATAAAACAGAGTGGCATAGGTACTGTTTAAGAGTAATACTATGTCATTATGCTGAGTGCTGCTATGAAATGGGCAAATGCAAATTAGTCTTTGTGCAACCGCAACATCTTTATGTCCCATGAGTTCCTTCTTTCTTTCTGTCTCTATATTTTATTTCTTCTACTTTTCAAAGGCATCACTTCTTGTATTACCTTGTTAAAAGATGAAACAACATCCTTAAAATATAGATATTTGAAAAAAAGTGGAAAAAAAGTGAAATAAACAAACCATATAAATATGTACTGTGTAAAAATGCTTACATAATTTTCTAATAGTAATGTAGACACATACAATATTAATTATTAAAATGTCAAATCCAAAATAATGTGTTTATGCGATATATGAAATTGGGATACATTTTATTTCAAAATATTTCCACTATGGTAATTCCATCTTAAATCCTCTATAACTCATGTGTATGGGATTTTAGGAATTGTTAACAGACAAATTTATTGAACTGTGGGTGAAAATATGTTAAAAGTTAGATTATTCTCCACAGGGCCAAATGTGCCAATATTTGATAAAACACCCTATTATTTATAAAAAGACCCATCAAATACATTTCATCACGAGTCATCTAAAAGAGCTTTAAGGTCCTTGAACCATTTTCAACAAACATAAGATCAACATCATACATTAAACTGCTCTGTTGATTATGCTGCTAAATCACTAAATCATGTTATGACGGCATGAGCCATGTCCATAATGAATTTAGTCTTAAACAGCAAATACATGGATGGTTCACGGACCACCTGATGTATATTACAGACAAAAATATCAAGAAATGGTTTCAGTCTGAGCGTAGCTGACATTGGTTCCATGTCCCATGTAGAGACCAGAATATCATAGGGGTGTATGGGTGGGCTCTTTTGATTTGGAGCAGTAAACAACCACTTAAAAACCACCCAGACCATGCTATAAACTACCCATCAATGCATTACTAACTTAGAAGAGTGCCCTAGTAACCCGATATCAACAAAATCCCTTCAGAACACTATGTACAAAGCTGTTGCAATGAACCATGAATGCTTTAGACAAAATAGGCTCAATGGAAAAACGTGCCTCTAACTACATGTTTGGAAAACTCCAAAAATGTACTAATGTGTAGTTGTGATCATGATTTAAAATGCTATATCATAATATTTCACTTTTAAAAAAATCTAGTATAAGTATAAGAAAGATAATATAGCAACACTAATTTTATTTTACATTATCTGTGAAATTACTAAACTAATATTTATAGTTGTCTTAATTTTCAATCATAATACCATCAAACTTGCATTTTGATGGAAAACAACTGGAAGCATTTAAAGGATTAGTTCACTTTAAAAAAAAACTTTTGCTGATAATTTACTCACCCCCATGTCATCCAAGATGTCCATGTCTTTCTTTCTTCACTCAAAAAGAAATTAAGGTTTTTGATGAAAATATTCCAGGATTTTTCTCCATATAATGGACTTCAATGGGACCCAAACGGTTCAAGGTCCAAATGACAGTTTCAGTGCAGCTTCAACGGGCTTTAAACAATACCAGACAATGAATAAGGGTCTTATCTAGCGAAACCATCAGTCATTGCAAAAATAAATAAAAAAGTTTAAGTTTTATAAGCACAAATGCTCGCCTTGCAAAAAAAATTTGTTTGTTTTCCACATTCCCGTTGCTCTGCTGTGTCTGGAACAGAAGGACTGCTCCCTGGAGTCTCACTCCACGGATTTCTTGGAGTTGGCATGCCTGACATGCTATCCCGATCACTCGCTGTGTGTGTTTTACATCTCCAGCCTCAGTGAGTAGTCCCGGGCATGCCTCCCAGGGAACGGTCCTCAGGAAGATTTCGCCACATGTGTGGAGTGGGTGCTGGTGAACTCCAACTCTGCATTCACCGGCCTCGCAGAGCCGGTAACATTAGGTATTCAGAGTCTCGTCCCGTCGTGAGCCCCCTTCCAGAGTCTCGTCCCGTCGGGAGCCCCCTTCCAGAATCTCGTCCCGTCGTGAGCCCCCTTCCAGAGTCTCCTCCCGTCGTGAGCCCCCTTCCAGAGTCTCGTCCTGTCGTGATCCCCCTTCCAGAGCCCCTTTCCAGAGTCTCGTCCCGTCCTGAGCCCCCTTCCAGAGTCTCGTCCAGCCGTGAGCCCCCTTCCAGAGCCCCTTTCCAGAGTCTCGTCCCATCGTGAGTCGTGAGCCCTCTTCCAGAGTCTCGTCCCATCGTGAGCCCCCTTCCAGAGTCTCGTCCCGCCGTGAGCCCCCTTCCAGAGTCTCGTCCCGCCGTGAGCCCCCTTCCAGAGTCTCGTCCAGCCGTGAGTTTCCTTCCAGAGACTTGTCCCGTTGTGAGCCCCCTTCCAGAGTCTCGTCCCATCGTGAGCCCCGTTCCAAAGTCTCGTCCTGTCGTGAGCCCCCTTCCAAAGTCTCGTCCTGTCGTGAGCCCCCTTCCAGAGTCTCGCCCCGTCGTGAGCCCCCTTCCAGAGTCTCGTCCCGCCGTGAGCCCCATTCTAGAGTCTCGTCCCGCTGTGAGCCCCCTTCCAGAGTCTCGTCCCGCCGTGAGCCCCCTTCCAGAGTCTCATCCCGCCGTGAGCCCCCTTCCAGAGTCTCGTCCTGTCGTGAGCCCCCTTCCAGAGTCTCGTCCTGTTGTGAGCCCCCTTCCAGAGTCTCGTCCCGCCGTGAGCCCCCTTCCAGAGTCTCGTCCCGCCGTGAGCCCCTTCCAGAGTCTCGTCCCGCCGTGAGCCCCCTTCCAGAGTCTCGTCCCGTCGTGAGCCCCCTTCCAGAGTCTCGTCCAGCCGTGAGCCCCCTTCCAGAGTCTCGTCCCGCCGTGAGGCACCTTCCAGAGTCTCGTCCAGCCGTGAGCCCCCTTCCAGAGTCTCGTCCCGCCGTGAGCCCCCTTCCAGAGTCTCGTCCCGCCGTGAGCCCCTTCCAGAGTCTCGTCCCGCCGTGAGCCCCCTTCCAGAGTCTCGTCCCGCCGTGAGCCCCCTTCCAGAGTCTCGTCCAGCCGTGAGCCCCCTTCCAGAGTCTCGTCCCGCCGTGAGGCACCTTCCAGAGTCTCGTCCAGCCGTGAGCCCCCTTCCAGAGTCTCGTCCTGTCGTGATCCCCCTTCCAGAGCCCCTTTCCAGAGTCTCGTCCCGTCCTGAGCCCCCTTCCAGAGTCTCGTCCAGCCGTGAGCCCCCTTCCAGAGCCCCTTTCCAGAGTCTCGTCCCATCGTGAGTCGTGAGCCCTCTTCCAGAGTCTCGTCCCATCGTGAGCCCCCTTCCAGAGTCTCGTCCCGCCGTGAGCCCCCTTCCAGAGTCTCGTCCCGCCGTGAGCCCCCTTCCAGAGTCTCGTCCAGCCGTGAGTTTCCTTCCAGAGACTTGTCCCGTTGTGAGCCCCCTTCCAGAGTCTCGTCCCATCGTGAGCCCCGTTCCAAAGTCTCGTCCTGTCGTGAGCCCCCTTCCAAAGTCTCGTCCTGTCGTGAGCCCCCTTCCAGAGTCTCGCCCCGTCGTGAGCCCCCTTCCAGAGTCTCGTCCCGCCGTGAGCCCCATTCTAGAGTCTCGTCCCGCTGTGAGCCCCCTTCCAGAGTCTCGTCCCGCCGTGAGCCCCCTTCCAGAGTCTCATCCCGCCGTGAGCCCCTTTCCAGAGTCTCGTCCTGTCGTGAGCCCCCTTCCAGAGTCTCGTCCTGTTGTGAGCCCCCTTCCAGAGTCTCGTCCCGCCGTGAGCCCCCTTCCAGAGTCTCGTCCCGCCGTGAGCCCCTTCCAGAGTCTCGTCCCGCCGTGAGCCCCCTTCCAGAGTCTCGTCCCGTCGTGAGCCCCCTTCCAGAGTCTCGTCCAGCCGTGAGCCCCCTTCCAGAGTCTCGTCCCGCCGTGAGCCCCCTTCCAGAGACTCGTCCCGCCGTGAGACCCCTGCCAATATCTATTACCATAACAATCTCCCTAGAGTTGTCATGACAGAACTGTCCTAATGTCATAATAATAATAATAATATTAATAATAATTAAAAAAAAGAGATGGAAAAAAAAGAAAAAATAAGAATTAAGTTCTTGAAAAGAAAAGCAGTCCTTGGGATTGACCCACGAGACACCACGAGATTGACCCACCTTGAAACCTCACATTAAAAGCTAACTGTGATTAGTTGCTAATTGTCAATCAAACAGGTCCTTCCTGACTAAGAGGACAGTAAGATGCAAATTTGACCAGTATTTACACTGAAAGTCTAAAGTCCATGCAGCCGGACATGAAGCCAAAGTCCATACATCAGAAATTGCTTGTTACTGTAAACTTGCTTAGGATGCAAAAAAACAGAATTTCTTGGTATATCATGAATAGAATGTCAGCCAATTGTACTTTGTGAGTAAAAGAATGTCTTTGTTCTGTTGTTTTGTTTATTTAAGCATGTTTGCATCCTTTGTGAGGCATCATCTTCTCCGGTATTTCCATTGTTATGAGCTTGTCTCGGACATGCTTGGGCACAGCGGAGTTCTTTGTGTCTCTTTGATCTTCCATACACTTAAATATTCTTCAGAAGAGCAGAAACTAGCTAAATGTGAAAGAAAAATTCTCTCCCATTCACAGCGCCTTTATTCTTCCCTTCTCTCTTCTTTCATCAGTGTCAGTCTGACAGGATGTTCCAGCTTTAATGTATCAGTCCTTTCCAGAAGACTAAATAAAATATTTAAAGTTATTGTCCCAATTTCAGGCACAGTTAAGGCCTTCTATTAGGGCCAAACGTAAGGGAAAGTTGTTTGATCACGGCCCATTTGTGGTCACGGAGTCTTTTGCAGGAGTGAGCTCTGTTGTGACGCGTGGGAATATAAATTGTGCCGTCAGGATGGTGTTGGCTGCCGTTAGTCAGGACCTATTACAATCAGTCAATTGGATCAGCGCTTCCAACTCCTCAAAGACAGATGAGCCGACATCATTACCGGCTTTAAAAACTTCAGCTGCTGCCATTGCAGACTGGTCTGACAGACTGCCAAATTTATTATTTTTTCCTTAACAAATAAGCCACAAACAGACCGTCAAAGCACGATTCAATTTGATGGATAACTTTGAACTTTGAAAAAGTGATAGCACAAAATGCTAGACATTTAGGTTGTGGATGTAGAAAGTGAAGAGTGTAACAAAATTGCATCTCACATAGCACTTGACTTTGACGTAAAGTATGGCTTACATTTCAGACGGTTCCGGACAGGAACTTCCCAATACGAAAGTAAGGAATTTTTTAATTAATCATAAATTTCATTCCTTGTCCTTACAGGAATAACACTTAAATGCTTTTGAAAACGAAATGTCCCCAAAACTTGGGCAAAAGTTATTGTCCTTGCACACTGAGTCAGAAACTTTCGTATATTTGTATTCGTCATCCTCCTTATCAAGGAGCTGGGGGATTATTCCAAGCGATTTAAAGTTTACTTCAGGATGTCAGTGGCTCATTTTGATGAGTGTTTATTTTCCGTGTCTTTATATTCTGCACTTTGTTTGACATAGAGTGGTTTGTGCTGCGAGACGAAGTGGATCAACATGTCAGACCCCATTCTAGATTTTTGGCGTTCGCTTGTACGATGGCTCTGAATTGTCAAAACACATCTAAAAATGCTTGCTACGGATGCAAAAAACACAAAAAAATCAAACCCAATCAGATTTTTTTTCATTTCGGACAAACTTTTCGAAAGCAGTGTGTAAACGTGATTGACACAACGTGAGGTCGTATTTCTTTTTTAACGAGCGAACATTTCGGATGAGAATTTCGGACTCGGTGTGCAAGGACCTTTAGTGTGTGTTGTGTTGAAATAACAGAAGCAGATGGACAAGACTATAAGGCTGTCTAAATCCTTAACCTCATAACAAGCTGAAGTTATCAAGAAACTCAAATGTGCTTTAACAGAGAATTAAAAATATGAAGAACCAATCATATTGGAGTTAAATCATGTAATGAAACGTCACCTTTTTAATGCTCCTATTCTATAAAACTGCTGTACTCTTTTTGTTAGGGGGATTTTTTCTGAAATTGGTCTGAGATCCTCCAGGCCGTGATTAAAGCATATTCGATGGCATTGTCTGGAGTCGGTCTGATTACTGCTGCTGTAGACACTAGAGATCTTACTTCAATTCCCAAGTGAAACTGTTTAGTGGAGCACTTGAGATCTTATTTCCATTCTCAAGTGATAGTGCTTAAGTGGAAGAGACCTTATTCCCACATGATGGGATTCAAAAGGGTCGAGACGTCGTCTGACTCGAAGAAGGTGTCGAAGAGGAGACGCCTAGTAGAATATAAATTTGTAAGTTTCGATTAGGAGACGTTCGGGTTTCAATTAGGAGACACCCCAGGTTTCACTTAAGTCAGGTGAGCTAAACAGAGAGAAACTTATATTCTTATATTTACACCTTTTTCAAATTCTTAGAAACTAGATGTTTTCTTATAACATGCCATTTAGGATCGAGTTGATCTGAAACAAATGAACAGAACCGAACAATAAACTCAAAGTGGCACAGGATAAAGCACTTTGTTATCAATTCTTTCAAGTGTTTCACTAACATAAAGCAGAATACAGTTCTGTTTATGGACATCTAGGTGCTGAACTCAGAAAATATGTGAAAACACTATTTATCAACATAATATTTTGCAACATGCATGAATACTAGTGCAAACTACTCATTGTTTGAAATAAGACATCTGGAGTTTGGTTCACACATCTGGAGTTTGGTTCACACACAGTGACAAAATCCAGAAGATTTAAGCAGGTTAAAGCTACAGTTCAGGGTTCGGGAATCAGTTCCATATAGATTAATTACCATCTGAAAGAAAATGTGGATTTGCATAAGATATAATAAATATTTTGCAATTTAAGGTTGTTGTTGAAAGAAATATTCAATATAATTACCCAGAAATCAATTTTATTTATGCATACCTTATGTGCCAGAAAACAAGTAACATCTTTAGAATTTTGTGTTTGAAGTTCCATTTTTGCGGTAGCTCTGTGTATATATGTTTCGCTATTGAAGAGCAATTATCTGGTCAAGTGGATTTACTTATTGTAGAGTTAATGAAAGTTATCATAAGCCTTGTATGTTTAAAGAGGATGTCATAACAGATGTCAGTAGACCGGGAACTTTTTAAAACGAGCAGTTCATATATCTGTAAATGGACAGATCACAACGAGCGCAGAGTTAAAAAGGGGCGTGGCTTTCAGTTCTTGTCAAACTCCATTCATTGTCTCAAAAGAAAAATGGATTTTAAACGATAACTTATAAACCTTTAAATACAGACCTACTGTGAGCTGCGAGGTTGTCAATCCATGGTATATGCTTTTGTTGTAGCCATCTGTTAACATTATCTAAGCATCATTTCAAAATAGTGTTAAACAGTGAAATGTGTGGTAAAAAACTACATTACCCATGGAGCTGTACAGAAAATTTGACCAATCAGGAAGTTGCGGCGGGCAAAGTGCCACAAATACATATTGCAATCATTTTTTTATATTTTGTTTATAAAGATAATAATCGACTTTAAATTACTACATTTATTTCTCACCATTATGTTAAATTTGATTGATGTTTGCAATGCTTCATGGGATTGTAGTTCTTCCCTTCACTAAAGGCATTACACAGTCTTGTACCTTTGTTATTTTGTACGATTTTCAAATACTGTTGCTTAAGATAAAAGTTTGTAATGTTGTAATTGACCTCATAGCTGGTTCATGGCTAATAGCTTTTATAATGAAGACTTTATTAAAATTAATAAATGGGAAAATAATAGTGTGACACAAGCATGCGGCTGTAGTTACGTTGTTGCTTCTCTGGTGTGAACTATGGTGTGTCTCAGGCCTCATGCATGTGATAAGGGATAAGAGGAAGCCTTTTGAAATCATAAAATTACACATGGCCACTTTGAGATTAAACACGGAATTACCCCAATAAATTATAGACATTTGTTTTGTGTTTATTTGAAGAGATGTATATTACACAGCAGGGTGTTTTGCTGTCTTCCCCGGTTTTGACGGAGCGAGACCAATGCAGTGACAGCTGATAGATATGAATGAACACACAGATACCCCATTGTGCCGGGCCTTTGCCGTGCTCTCTATTAGCCCTTCAGCAAATTGGATTCTTTATAGCCTCAGTAACTGGCTGAGAGAGCTGGATCTGAATCTCAGCGTTATAATATGGTTTCCAATTCATTTTCATTACTCTGCAGCCTGCGAGAATGTATACTGGCAAGCTATACCTCAGAAGAGAATGTTTGCCTCTACTTGTGAAATTAATTCTTCGGGGCAGCCAAGAATGTCTGTGGACTTGGTGAATTTCCATGCCACGAATAATCGCCCATCTGTATAATTTGGATATAAAAATAAAGACATAATTGTAATCCTCGGGTAAGGAAATGAAAGGTGGCTTCTGCTAATTTCTTTATAGTGAGCCACTTAAAGGATTAATAGTCGAAGAGCTGAGGGAATAGAACTGTAGATTTTTGGTACAGTCATGATGAAATAACCAGCCTCTCATCCAGTGATATTTTGAGCTAGCAGGGAAATACTGATTCAAACATTCTTTCATTGAAAGTATCTTCTGTAATACATGATGTGTTCTGACATGAGATGAGTTTGATCAACAGTGTAGACAAATTGAGCACAAACAAATGTGGAAAAATATTCAGTTTTATCGTTTTCAAAGAGATCAAATCTAGAGTGATATCTCTATAATACACACCAGCGGGTGTTTGATTAGAGATTAAATAATCCAAGAAAATTATTACATTTTAGTGATGTTTGCTGGGGCTCAGAATTTAGTTTAGTCCATAGAAAATATTTATGGACTAATATCACAGAGACTGGGTTATTTTGCCTTGGGATAGTAAGAAACCACCCAGGACAAGCAACTAGCAAAGCCTAAAATACTCAGAACATCTTAGCAACACTATTTAGCAATGACTGCTTGAAAAAGCAAGTCAGAAATGTTGAAATGGTGTAATGTGTGGAGAACTGAAGGGAAAGAGTAAATTACACACACACACTTATATAGAACCCCATTTAAACCTTTTTTCTAAGAACCCTTTATGCCAAACAGGTTCAATATGAGGGGAAATGTCTTAAATGATTGCATAGTACTTTCATGTTTTCAAGTATGTTTATAAATGGTTTAATTCATAACATTTTATTACATTTACATGTGATTAAAACATGTATTAAAACTAAATCCATAAAATGATCTCATGAATGGGAACGCATAAACGTTTCTATATATGAAGCGCCTGAGAGAGAACCTTTTAAAGTTCTATATAGAACCTTTTCTTCTAAGAATGTAGTGTATTTCAAATGTATATAATCCATTTATAGTAGTTTTAAATATTTATTACACTATTTATATTTCGGTTGAACTTCATTTGACAGTATGTGCACTTATGTGTATTTACCCAAGAAAGTACTGGGTAATATAAGGTAACTACATGGGTTAAAGTTAGATTTAGGGGTAGGTTTAGGGTTATTACCTAGTTATTACCCAGTTATTACCCTAGTTATTACCCAGCCAAACTCAAAAACAAAAAACATTTATGAATGTCTGCCTTTGTTTCCTCTGTTATAGCCCGGTCATCCACAATCTTAAATGAGCTTTTCATCTTGAAAAACCTATCCCTTGTCATTTTGCTGCTTATAACTGGCATTTTTTTTTTTTTTTTACCCAAAACATTTTAATTCTGGGATCTCCTAGGCAGGCCATGTGGACTGAAATGCCAAAGAAACTCTTCATTTCTTGTGGAGTAGTATTTAGAGACACTCCTCTAGTTTGTAGCTCTCTTTAATTTGTAAATTCAGCCAAATTCTCGAAAATTTTGATGTCAGTGCGCTGGGAAAGTTCAGAATTGGATTCCAGTCTGCATGGGTCATCTTTACAGTCAGGAATCCCAGGTAGCACAGATGTGAATCTATTATAATGAGAACACAATAAATGAAAGTTAAAAGGAATAATAATTAATTCTCAAACAATTATATTTGAATCTCAGTGTTATGGATATGATACGGTCTCCTATTGACTACTCGTAAGTAAAAACTTTGCATTGTTTGGCAAATTTGCATATTTCATGATACCACGTGGATAATCTTCAAGCCTCGCTGATAAAGGATTTTTATCACTGATGATTTATCACTGGTTGTAGTGAATAGTTGAATAGTGTGTGTGTGTGTGTGTGTGTGTGTGTGTGTGTGTGTGTGGGGTGGGTGTGTGTGTGTGTTGTGTGTGTGTGTGTGTGTGTGTGTGTGTGTGTGTGTGTGTGTGTGTGTGTGTGTGTGTGTGTGTGTGTGTGTGTGTGTGTGTGTGTTGTGTGTGTGTGTGTGTGTTGTGTGTGTGTGTGTGTGTGTGTGTGTGTGTGTGTGTGTGTGTGTGTTGTGTGTGTGTGTGTGTGTGTGTGTGTGTGTGTGTGTGTTGTGTGTTGTGTGTGTGTGTCTGGCAAACCATACATTATGGGGACAAATGTCCCCACAAAGATAGCAATATTGAATTGTCCGTGTGGGTTTTTGGTCAAACAGCGTATAAATCTACTAAGTGATGTTTTTTGAAAAGTAAAAATGCAGGTGTGTGAGTGATGGGTAAGTTTAGGGGTAGGCTTAGTGTAAGGGGTCAGAATATACAGTTTGTAACAGTATACAAATCATAATGCCTGTGGAGAGTCCCCATGATAGCGTACATAACTATGTGTGTGTGGTGTGTTGTGTGTGTGTGTGTGTGTGGGTGTGTGTGTGTGTTGTGTGTGTGTGTGTGTGTGTGTGGTGTGTGTGTGTGTGTGTGTGTGTGTGTGTGTGTGTGTGTGGTGTGTGTGTGTGTTGGTGTGTTTTGTGTGTGTGTGCGCATACTGGAACTGAATAAATTATCCTGCAACTAAATAATTCATAATTAATTCATATGTGTTACTCCTGGTCCACAGAGGGCAACGCATTTCCTGCTCATCCCTTTCTGTCTCTGTGTCTGATTCTGTCTGCTCGTCTGAGTCTCTTGCATTTTCTTCCACTTCTTCACCATCTTCTTGTACACCATCTTGTTGTACATCAGGTTCAAATTCATTCTCATCTCTCTCCTCATCTGACAGGTATGCACATGTATCCTCCAGGCAAATGGCATTCTGCTCCCAAAAAGGTGTAAACCCTGAATGCAAATTCCCATTTTTAGCAAATGTTTACATTTGAAAAGAGGTTTCTGCCTTGGTCTGAGTATTTAGGGAGATGCTGAAGAAGGCTCGTGGCAATGTGTAAATTAAATTAGCCCGTGATGCGGAGTGTATACAAAACACTTTGCATCATGTCTTTTGTAAAGTCAGGTTTCCATCTTCTCTCTTTATTCCAGAGCATGTGATGTGTTGTATTTATTATCATTTAATGTGAATGTGACTGATCTCAGGTATATAGCAATTTCCTCTGTTTGGTGACCAAAACTGATGAGCTTGTGAACGTGAGACCCGCGTTAAACAGAAGACGCGAAGACCTCTTAGCAGGAAAAATATAATTAAAGAGTTAAAAAGAATAATCAAACATTCGCTCACTTTTAATGATGCTCAGATATCATTAAAACCTTTTTCATTTATGGAGTCAGATGAAATAACGAGCTAATACATATGAGAAAATGTATTTCATTTAATCTTGTTGTGTTGTGTAAAAGGAAAGACATTAACACGCAGAGGCCTTCATCCGTCTTACCGGAAACCCCCATTTGAACCGCTATAAGGGCTTACACTGTATTTCTTATTTTTCTTCTCCTACTGAGCTCATTTGTCACTATAAATTGTCCTGTGCTTTTTTGTGGTTAAAGTTGCTGCTTTTTTATTGCATTTTGTTCACATTAATTTATATGTATACTTATTTATATTTACATTTAAAATACATTAAATTTACAAATGTACTTCTAAGAGTGTTTTTAATTTTTAAAATGATTAAAGTAAAAGTTTTAATCTTTGAGTTTCAAGTTTTTCAAGTATACTTTATACATAGACAAATGGAATGTATACATTTGCACTTCATGTTACCTTCAAAATTGTGTTACAGTTCATGTTATGCTTAGCTTTAGTTTAAATCATATTCTTCCCTAATGCGTTCATGATTTTAGCACACCTCACTTGACGAATGGACAATTTCATCTGCTTTTGAATTTCCACACATAAAGTTCATACACATAAATACATAAAGGGAAGTGGGAAAGACCTGCTTCCTCAGATGGAGCTATAAAATTAAATGCTATCAACTGTATTATCAGCTGTGTAATTACATTTGTGGGTAATTCATTTTCAAGGTGACAGTATTCTACTATGTATAATTACAATTAGGGCCAAGTTCCAGGAGAGCGAAAGTACCTAATTAGCAGTATATCAAAAAAGCGTGAATTATGGAAGCATCAAGCGTCTTGGTTTAATAAGAGCGCTGGAATAAACTTCCTAAAGTATGAGGTCATTGTTCATCCTCAGACATCGTCATGTTTGGTTTTGGGATTTGTATCATGATTATGTTTTCATATCTTTTATTTTAAAATGTTCTTAGTAAGGTTCCTGGTTTTGTCATGTGGTTCCCCTGCCCTGATGTGATCATGCCATGTGCTTCTCTTGTCTGTTGTGTGTCATGTTCTGATTGGTTGTTTTGGTAATGTGGTTCATTATCTCATTGCTTGTCTTGTTTGGTCATTAGTCCTTCTGTATTTAAGCCCTATTGTTTGCCCAGTTACCCTTGCCATGTACTGTTGGTGTAACCTGCTGTTTGCTGAGTCTATTCAAGTCAAGTCAAGTCATTTTTTAAAAATGTTTTAATTTTTTTTCACTTTTGATTATGTTCAATGAAGCTGCATATGTGTCTGTCAAACTTAGACTGACTGTTGCAATTATTGCTTTAAAATGTGAATAGCAGGTTTGCCAATTATATTACGAATATGCACGTCTACATACTAAAAACTATAGTTTAGAGTGACTATTTCAATTTCTGTAATTTAATATGCAGAGTAGTATGGTTGAATACTATTCCAAGCACAGCTAAAAGACAGGAAGTGTTACATTATGGGAAAATGTGTCACCAGTAACATGTTGTTTAAGGGATGTTTTGGGAAAAAAGGTTGGATTTCTCTTTATGTGACTCATATGCAAGTCATCTCAGAATGGGAGGTCTATTAAAAGTGGTGGTTTGTGCCGGAACTTTCATCCTTTTTTTTTTTAAACGATAAAGCTTTCAGAAATGTTTGCAAGTGGCAATTAAAGTAAAGTTGACGCATCAGGTCTCTTTTGACAGGACATGAAAATAATTTAATTTATGCTTGACCTTAACTTGCATTGTTCAATCAGCGTGAGTTCAGTTCAACTCTTGTGAAGGCAACACAAATTAGCTTTACTTAACCAATTCAATTACAAACATAATTCAATCGAAAAACACTTGAATAAATGTCCAATCATTTAGACAGAAACTGTCCTGACAGATTAGAGGAAAATCTATAACAGTTTTTCTCAATTTCTTGAGTTGTTTGTTAGTTGCTTGTTCAGAAAGAATCTAAATCGCTTCGAATGTCAGTTTTTATAGTAAAATACAAAACTCAAATCAATACAAAATGTAGTCATATGTGATTATATACTATCATTTTGTACTTGAGACCTTTAAAAAAAACCGATTTGGTTAAGTTCTCTGTAATTCAATATGAATTTGACTATGAATAAGAAAACATGTGAGAATAACAATTTAAATAATGAAATTAGCAACTTTCATAAACAATGTATTTTGTGTAATAATTGAACAAGCAGTATATTTGATGTATTTTAATATTTTAACCTCAACTAACTAATTTCAATTATAAAATCTCTAAGGCTGCCCATCCATTATACATTTCCGAGGCTAAATAAGCAATCCATTCCATATATCATCCTTAGGCAAAGAAAGAGCACCTTCAATTTGTAGAGTGCTCTGATTTTTCTTCCTACCTTGAAGCTTGGTGATATCTTCTAAAAGTGTCTGTGGTGTAATACATCAATCAGCATTATTATTTTATCTCCGCTTGCACGGAACATTAACACACACAAATCTGCGGTGTTTAGTTAGACATGTCAAAGGAGTGGCTTTGATGCATGAGACGACTTTGATATGAGCACTCCTTGAAAGTTACCTTGGATGAGGCGCTTATATTCTTCCCACGAACACAAATCTCTTGACTTTGGGTCTCCACAAACATCGCCTTTGTACGCTCTGCCTCCCATTTATCTAGAGACAAGACAACAAAAAGCTCCTCCTGTCTTCAAACTTTCATCTGCAGAACTTCAAAGAGGCTCATACCTGAGACACGGTAGAGGTAGACTGATCATCAAAGTGTAGAATACGCCTCTAGTAGTGTGTGTACTTGGTTATTGATCTGAAGAATGGTTGTTCCTGTCACGAGAACCTGTCATCGATAGAAGGGAGTCTGATGTCACTAATCTCAGAGGCCTCATCGGTTATTGATTATTGATTGTAAACCTCAGACAACCTGAACTGCATCCATTGCACTACATTTGTTCATATTTAGTGAGATTTACACTTTTCGCATGACAGCACTTATCGGTATGAATCACTGAATTATTCACCTCACCCAGCGCTCTTTTTGTCTTTAAATGTATCCCGTAACTATTTAGAAGTGAGACACTGCAAATAATTCAAATACAGTATGCGATTGGTCTAAGAACGAATCCAACTTAATCACGACTTTTTCCCAAACTCCTTTGATATGATACACTCTCAGGAAAAAAGGTACAAAAGCTGTCACTGGGACAGTACCCTTCAAAAGGGTTCTAATATGTACCATTTAGGTAGTAATATGTACACTTTTGGTACCAATATGTACCTTTGAGGGACTAATATGCACTCTTTAGGTACAAAGGACTTTTTTACCTTTTGAAAAAGTACCGCCACAGTGACAGCTTTTGTACCTCTTTTTTTTGAGAGTGTATATTAGATTAGATTCAGATTAGATATGAAATAACCGATTCAAAGTAAATCTGGCCTCACTAGTCCTGATTCTAAACAGCTTACAGAAAACACACAACATGACTGCTGAAAAAAAGAGATGATTGTTTGTGTTGGCTATTACATTTTTGTATTATTAATTATGATAATAGTTATCTTTTAACTTTTACATTTTATTGAAAAGACTTTAATTAGTCTGTAATGTATATTTTTGTAATACAGATATGTTTTTTTTTTTTTTTTTTCAAATGAATGTCAATAAACTCCAGGTCTCTGATAACTTGTGATAATTTACCCCGAACAAAGTTTGGAACATACCCAGCTTTTATAGGTCATGTGTTTCTTGGGCAATAATGGTGAAAGTGTTAAATAGACTTAGTTATAAGTCTATGCAGAAAATAGCTTTCAAAAATAAACCTATCCTGAGAGATATTAAATTGAGGAAAAGTGTGACAACTAGCCAATATGGAATTTTACAAAGTAATAATTTTAAAAAGTAAATATCTGCTGAATAGCACTCATGACTCATCGCTCACACATGCTTGTCTGTGGACCTATAATATCAGTAACAATATAAACGCAGCTTTCCTGCAACCGTCAGATATTTCTGGTTGACAGCGCAGCATGTGACCTTTGTAGCAGCACACACAGCTGCGTTGAGGTTTTTTACTCCATATGTTGAGATCATTAATCAAGTGCTGAATGATGCTCTATATTATGAACATGAAATGATGCATATCACATTAAATGTCATTTAAATTCATGTTTTTCTGCTGACATGCTCTTAGGCACAGGTCATTAATCTAGTGACAATTGCAGGTCATTAGTTATCAGACCGCAAATTTAACAAGGCGTTCTGTTTTGCTGAAAATCACAGGTTTCTCAGCTTACCGGTCTCATTCATATTACTATCAGCCATATGGCTTCAGGTGTTGCCTAGTGTAGAAAAACACACACATGCAATTTCTTCTCACTGAGGGAATATCTGTGTGCTTTGCTTAAGGGGAGAATTATGGAAATGTTTGCTATACAGTCTTGTTTAATATTACATAAATTACCTACAATATTAATGTCACTTCAGGTGATTTAAAATCTTTTTCAGCCAGACATATATAAGATCCGGTATAACTAGAAAATAAACCACTTTATTAAGCTTTACATTTCGTTTATGTTTTTTTTTTTTTTTTCAGTTTGACTATACCATGTATTGTGATAGTGGTTGGAACCATGATTAATAATTATTATATACACGTGTAGCCGTTGAAACTGCCAACTGCCCATTTATCAAAAATCAAAAATACAAACTTCATGATAAAATTATTATACATAGTATTCACAAGAATATTAACAAAAATAAATAACCTAGTTTAACCTAGTTAAAAAGGTAATATAAAATTAATCTAGTTATTATTAACCTGAAAACATTATCCAATACTCAAAATGTAAAAATGTAGCCTAAATGTATAAATGTATTCTTCAATATTCAAAGAATATTCTCAAATGTATGCATACTCTCTGACATTTTGAGTATAAGGTATTTGACATGTTTTATTTTGATTGAAGAACAAATACTTGCATGGAGTGCCACAAGTGCCAATATCAGGTCCAATTGCTTTTCGAGTCTTTGAATATCAGAAAACTGTGCTGGTGGTATTTGATCAAGGCCTGCCTTGTGCCCAGATCACAGATTATTCTGTTTGATCTACAGAAATCTGGATCCTCTACTATGCTTGGAATGGCCCTATGTACTTTGCTACTGCTTTAGCTCGATAATCAGCTTAGTCTCAGTCAAAAGGCTGCTCACGGTTCATTCACTGACAATTGAATGCATACCACACACAAAAAAAGTCAAGTTAATCAAAATCACCAGTCATAATCTGATTGCTACTGTATGCAAGTTTGGGTTCACAAAGTAATAAACTGCTAGAACAAGTGCTTCAGAAGAGTTTGAGAAGCTTGTAAAGCATCAGATTATTGTACGTATATCTTTACAAGGCTGTCCTCAAATCAGATTTTTTACAAATCACTCATTAAATTTATTTTTTATCCCTTTCTTGAATTCATGACTCAGATGTTATACCTGACATTTGTGATGTAATGAGTTCAATATTATGTTTTAGAGACATCTTGTAATAGCTTGGCACCAGTGGGCTGCTATATTACTTGACCTTCTACAGAAGGAGGGAATATGGGACAGGTCAAAAGTGCACTTTGATACAGTGAATATGAATTATGCCTCATGTAGGTCAGAGTAATTATGGCAATATTACCATTTCATATTAGCTTAAAGGGTGGGAAAGGTTGCCGTGTCCTTGCACGGACATGGTATTACATACCACACAGAACTCTAACCTGAATTTTCTTGATTTATTTATAGTAGAAACATGAGCACTCTAATGTAATACTAAGTAGATGGTAGGTTTAGAAGATGCTTTTATCCAGAGTGACTTACCACACCCTTCTAACAAGAAAATGACCCTTTAACAGCCTGGGGTTAAGTGGTTAGATCTAGGCCACAAATATGGGCTACACATATATTTAACATTGTCTGCGAAAACATAAGGGCTCTATCCATCTTACTTTGCAATGCAGACTCTAAAGGTAAATATCTAGAACAAAGTGCAGTAAACGGTAAAATTATTAGTTCTACAAAACAATGTCTTTATAATTACAGCAAGACATAAAAATATTATTGTAGGAAATACCATTTGCAATATAAAACAGCATAACAGACTGTTAATAACTGGAAGTGGATGACAACAGAAGCCTCGAAACATTCAATTTACAAATGGCCATGCCCGCTCTTCTGTGAAAAATCATCTGAAAATTAACAGTATTAACATGATATTAGTCATATATGTCATTGTTCACACATAAGATGTAGCACTAGCACATATTCATAATTACTTTGATACACATAGAAAATCAACATATGGAAAGCTTCTAAAACACAATTAATGTTAAAATTTTGATGTTATATATAAATAGATTTGCTACTAAAAGGTCACTTGTGTATTGAATTGGAGTAACCTTTGTCTCCAACCTGCCGCCAAAGGATTTGTAAGCACCTAAAGTTAAAGGAGTAGTTCACTTTTAAAAAAAACTTTTGCTGATAATTTACTCACCCCCATGTCATCCAAGATGTCCACGTCTTTCTTTCTTCAGTCGAAAAGAAATTAAGGTTTTTGATGAAAACATTCCAGGATTTTCTCCATATAATGGACTTCATTGGGAGCCAAACGGTTCAAGGTCCAAATGACCGTTTCAGAGCAGCTTCAAATGGCTTTAAACGATATCAGACGATGAATAAGGGTCTTATTTAGCTAAACGATCGGTCATTTAAAAAATAAATAACAAAGTTTAAGTTTTTTAAGCACAAATGCTCGCCTTGCTCTGTTCTGTGATGAGCGTTCGTGACTCTCCTGTTCGAACTCGTTCATCAAAATTAACAAATCTTTTTTCGAGTCATGACTCGAAGGGTCCTAGATAAGACCCTTATTCATCGTCTGGAGTCGTTTAAAGCCCTTTGAAGCTGCACTGAAACTGTCTTTTGGACCTTGAACCGTTTGGCTCCCAATGAAGTCCATTATATGGAGAAAATCCTGGAATATTTTCATCAAAAACCTTAATTTCTTTTCGACTGAAGAAAGAAAGACGTGGACATCTTGGATGACATGGGGGTGAGTAAATTATCAGCAAAAGTTTTTTTTAAAAGTGAACTACTCCTTTAAAGAGGGTAAAATTGTTGGAGCCACTAGAAGTAGGTGAAATCGGTCCAGGTGAGTTCTTGTAAGAATCGCTGGGAGCAGAGCTATCGGAGGAAAGGTGTACAGATGAGGAGGAGGAGGTGTGAGGGAGAACCAGAGGGGACAATGTTTTGTTTCCTCAGAGGCAAACACATCCACTTCTGCTCTGCTGTACCTCTGCCATATGCACTCCACTACTTGTGGAAGGAGTTGCTATTCCCTTGGCCTCAGCCTTTCCCTCGACAAGGTGTCTGCCCTAGCAGAACAGCTAGCTAATATGATATGATTTGAAGGATTTTGGAATATATGACAATTCAATTTGTAATGGCTTTATAGCAAAAACAGACCTGGAGCTCATTCTTTGTAGAAGTAGAATTTTAAAAAGCTTGCAGTTAATTAAGAGAAGATAAATCACCACGCAGACCAAAGTGATTTGAGTGCACCTGACACTCTAATTACAGCCTCCCAACCCGTAATTCAAACTTCCCAGGAGGTCTTGAACACACTGATATCAAGATACAGTTTTATGATGTGATAGTATGTCCAATCCAATAATTTCGTACTGCAAACTCAAAGTATGTACTTTCCCATCACCATTAGCATCATTTCAGTGCATTGTGAAGCAACCAAACACACTACAGCTGTGTCTGAAATTGCCCTATAGCCCCTCATTCTGTGGATGCCAAGTAGTCCACTGTTTGAAAAATAAATGAGCAAATGTGGACACTGATGTAAATAGTGTGAAGCTGAAGGGGGTACGGAACTGTTGCATAAACAATTGTGTCACTTACACAATTTTATTCAACAAGATTATTGGTATTCTCTAGTTGTTGAGTGCGCTGGACATGGGATTGAATGAATGTGCTAGAATTTTGATTATTGATGCACTATATTAGGGATATGGAGCCATTTTGGACACTGCTTTACTCATAGAAAATAAGTAATCACGAAAATCATCAACAACAGGCAGAAGTGTAAAAAGTCCTTGGAAATTATACTCATTTATGAAAGTATAGATATTAAGTAAAATTTTTACTCAATTAACCCTTGTGTGGTGTTCATATTTTTGTTATTCAGCCAGTGTTCGTGGGTCTGGTGGACCCGCTGCATTTTTGGGTTTTTAATTCAACATAATCAAACAATTTATGTTAAAATACTCAACAGATGTTTACTTCATCCCAATTACAAGCAATATAAACAGCATATATGGTTAATATTTTCTCTTTACATTTGTTAGATCACATTTAAGAATTGCAACCTTGTGCGGGAACGGCAGGGGTAGAAACAAAACTCACTTTTGCACTCATACTCTCTCACACTTACACCCAATCTCTCTCTCACATGCATGCACACACTCACTCACGCACACACGCACACACACACACTACACTACACTACACTACACTACACTACACACACACACACACACACACACACACACACACACACACACACACACACACACACACACACACACACACACACACACACACACACTTGGATATGTGGTTTATGGGGACTCTCCATAGGTGTAATGGTTTTACAAATGTACAAACTGTATAATCTATCCCACCACACTAACCCTACCCCTAAACCTACCAATCACAGAAAACTTTTGGCCTTTTTTGAATTTCCAAAAACTGCATTTAGTATGTTTTTTTAAGCCGTTTGGTTTATGAGGACACAGATGTCCTCATAAACCATGTTTACGTTGTAATACCCATGTCATTATACACATTTGCGTCCTCATAAACCATATACAAGAACACACATACACACACACACACACACACACTAACAGCAAGCCCTGACAGGAGGAGGACAGAGTAAAGGTACACAGGACCTAAAATTTCCACACTTTTATTAGCCCCGGGTCCAGTGGGACCCGCATAAATGTTCTTCACAGATAATTGTATAATTTTTCTTTTGATAAAAAATGAAAACGGGTCCTACAGACCCGAACACCATACAAGGGTTAACAAAGTTAAAGTAACCTAGCTCAAAAAAAAATGTGGGAGGAGGTTTTGTTTTGTTCAAGAATTTTTTATAATTTTCTTTACGCAAACTGCATCAATTGTATAAACTGTTTTGTCATACAGAATCACTTTTACCATAATGTAAGTAGGCAGGCTACATTAAAAACCTTAGCCTACTCTTTAACTTAGTTAAGTTGAGCTTTCTCATATTTTTTTCTATTGATTTGGGTGGGTTTATCCCATCCCCAATGTCAATTCTTTTTCTTTTACGGCCCTGACGAGAACATCGATTTCCTCGGCTGTGAAACGCTCCTGGCGCGCGCCTGGTAAATGCACCATAAAAATAACAATCCGCCTTGCAACATGCGCACCTGCTCTTAAAGGGTATGTTGGATGACGCTCAGGGGTGCGTTTTCCGAAAGGATCGTTAGCCAACTATGGTCGCAAGTTGGTCGCAATTTCCATTGAACTCTATTGGTAACGACGGAACTTGCGACCATAGTTGGCTAACGATGCTTTCGGGAAACGCACCCCTGATTGGTTTATTTCACGTTACGCCCAAACCACACTTATGAATAATGAAGCTACTTCAGACCAACCACTTTTAAAGATGCACCGATACCACTTTTTCCAGAACGAGTCCGATGCTGATACTTTCATTTTTTGGCACTCGCTGATACCGATACCGATACAGTATAACCGATACCTGTATTTTCACTGCATTTGTCATTTTTAAATGTATTTTTAGAGAAACCAAAATATTATAAATCATATTAGTTTGCTTAATTTGTTCATCAAATACATATTTCCTTAAATTATTTTCATTCTTAATTAAGCCTGCTAAAATACATTGTATGAGCTTCTGTTACTGTCACTGTCCATTCTATTGCTCTTTCATAATTTATCTTTCATTTAATACCACATCTCATATTTAGAGCAGCTCCA
Source organism: Chrosomus eos (assembly GCA_036326025.1). Classification (NCBI taxonomy): domain Eukaryota; kingdom Metazoa; phylum Chordata; class Actinopteri; order Cypriniformes; family Leuciscidae; genus Chrosomus; species Chrosomus eos. The sequence continues at coordinate 4,894,268 of CM070841.1, forward strand.
GAAGGGCTCAGTGCTGAGGATTGGGATCAGCAAAAAAATTATTAATTTTACTGCATGCACAGATCAAGCTTGAGTTTTGTTATCAATATTTTGCATAGTCAATGAATCGCCATAAAATTGGGTGATACAAAAAGGCTAATATTGTAATTAAATTTTGCTTGTGAATAGGTTGACAACGCTACAACGTTTTCAAACGAATTCGTATAAGCCAAATAATTATGTTGCAGCATTGCTAATTCTAATCATTACTAGGCCTGTCTCTATTTACCTGTTGTCCACTTGAGAATAAATCTGTAAGCTTGGCACATTTGGCCGCATCCTCCTCCAATTCCTTTCTTTTTTCCAACCTGGCTTTTTCAGCCCCTCCTGGCCTCTTCCTCCCATCAATCCTCCCTGATGTGTACCCTTACAGTAGGGCCGGCCCAGCTATCAGTAGCCGACTTGAGAAAACGTTTTGGGAAAGACGGGCTATGGACCCAGCCAACTCTATTTGTGAGGGGAGGGGAGAACTCCATCACATGGTACAACCCTTGCAGAGACTGCGGTGTCAAAATGCGGAATGTGTGTAGCCTAATTTAAGAGAAGATAGACTAACGTGACAAATGTAAAAAAAATAAAAAATCCTCGACCGGCCCAAAAGTGAAGCGGCCCACCGGGAATTCTCCCGATTACCCACCCCGGGCCTGCCCTATACCCATACTGGTATCGGTGCATCCCTTACAGATTATTTGGACTTGAATAGTACCATTTGAATTAATCCATTGAATTGTGTTTTTTTTCCCTTAACAAAACCTTTCTGGTTTCGCAGTCTTCAGATTTTTTTTTCCTGGTTCTTGACGGACAAACTAATTTGTCAGATGTCCTTATATACATATGTGTCTTGCCACTATTGGGCAAACAGGTCTGATCCGTCATTACTACAATTTGCCTGAAAAATTACCAGTATACAGTACACTGGTAAATGTGTAAGCTAGATTTATGCCTATTTTTTCACATCTTCATGGACACCACAATGATTTCCCTCGTATGGTAATATATTTCCTTGTTATAATGTATGATTTGCAAAACTAAAAACTGCTGCATATGTGTTGATTAGAGAATCAAAGTGTATGTGCGTTGTGCACTCGCTACATTATGGCCAAGCATGCGCGCTAAAAATAACATTATGAACAACGCGCAACTGTAACCCTGTATAAATTGACGAATTAATTATAAAAATAAATTAATTATAGATGTTAGAATAAAACTAATCAGAATTAGTGTAAAAGTGTAGAAAGAAATATAAAATCAAAAAGAAATGCATATCAGTGTGATTGACATCTTATTGAGTCCAATTACGTGAGGTTCATGTTAAAGCCCCGCCCCACCACGTTAGTTGTTGTATGGGGGAATCCATTTTATTTTCTCTACGTGACTGTGAGACGAGCAGCAGCATAACTGTGTGTAAAAGTTTACGATCGTCAGAGAGGGCTGAAAAAAGAGACGTTTATATGATTTTATTTTCTTTGGATTTGGTGAGTACACAGTTGATGTGTAAACTTTAATAAATGTGATTGTGTACAGATGTGTTAAATTGAGAGAGAGTGAAAACGTATTCCATTGTCAGTATCAAATACTAATAAGATCTGATGTTTAACGAGCAAAGAGTGATGTAATGGTTTGAATGTGTATGAGTTCGTAATGTTCATATTGTATTGTGGATCATATTGAACGAGTGATGTTTGTTTAGGTTGTTTAATGTTATCTAAGCTGTCGAATTACGATGGAAATGTAGCTGTTATATGCTGAACAGGATAACAAGTGTTACTATTTATTGTTGTTTAACTGGAATCTGTGAATTTAATGTGCTTTGAACTAAATACTGCCTGTTGCACATGCAGGTCAGGTTTATTGTCCTAGGCTGGAACTGCGTTCTTTCAGCGTAATGATGTAAGATGGCGAGCCTTCCCAGCGAGATGAACATTGATCGATGCCAGGTTTGAGTTTGAACCAACACCTATGGAATCGGGTAGGAAAGTTCTGATTGCCTGCCTGCTAGTTTTTTTTTCCTGAACGGGACTGAGATTTGTTTTTGCAAGACTGCTCAGAGTATTTTATTTCCCTGCACAACCGATTTTTTTCCTTTGGACTATAGAATCATTTTTCCATGGTTCTAAGGAGCTTTGGATTCTTCGAACTGAATCAGTGAATCGAGTCTTTTGAATCGGTTCTTTTGAATCGGATCCTTTAACGAACTTGAACTGAACTTTTTGAATCCCACCCTTTTGAACTGATTAGTTCAAACAAGTCTCTCTAACTGATTCATTTAACTGTTTTTTTCCCTGAACTGTCTGTATGCACCTTGTTCAATTCGGTTGAGTTATTTTCGCATGTGATTCAGTGAGCTGTCAAATTTACAATTGTGACCATTTGTAAATGTTTATGGGGTCTTATTTGAAATTGAAATTGAAAGTGTAGTATTCTAGGATATCCTTATATAACCATAACCATATAACCCTTATTTAACCAGTGTTGTCGTTATTACACCTCCATAGTCGAACCTACTGGCCTATGGTTAATACTAGTAACAAGTGCAATATTATTTGACACGTGTGCTACATCTTAAGTGGCGAGCCAGCCAGGAAGTGTAATTAATAGCTTTATTCATACCTTACATCCAAAAAGAAAAATCGACAAAAGAGACATTCAAATCAGTTTATTAGTGTGGCAAATAAATTGACTTTGAAAACATGGAAATAATACAGAAGGAAAGTGTCAAAGTTTTAAATGCTCTTCTAGTCAGTGGACCAATTAACCCTCTTGAGGATGAAAAGGTCCTTGATCTTCTAAAACGTCATGGTTCCATCTCAAGAGTCCTTCCCATTAACGATCCTGAGTCCAAGTATAATGACCACACCATTGTAGAGTACAACTTTGGATCAGCTATTGAATCAATAAGTCCCTTGCTACCCCTTAGCTACACAGATAAAGACGACCCAAGCTTAATTTACCAGATAAGAGCCTTGAGCAGTGTCTACTCTTGTGAGGAGAGTTTTGGTGCCACAACCTCTTACTTATCCACCCTGAAAACCATTGCTAAGCAAAGTGGAAAGTCCTTCAACACTCTGCTTACGAGAAGAACTCTCTCAGATCTCAAGCTCCTTAATTCCAGACGAGGCGGATGCAGATGAGCCTGCACTTGATGAGCTCAATTCCATTAAAGAGCAGAATGCATCCAAAAGGAATGTCCAGAGTACCCTGTTCCATTCTCAATGAGCCAACACTTGATCAAGATGACTTAGCCAAGATCTGAAAAACGGTTGTCAGGCACCATGAGTCACGTTCAGCTCAATCCTACTGAGGTGCAGAAAGTTATTGTGGAACATATAGTTAAGAGTGAAGTCGCTGCAGCAATTTCATCCACTGCTGTATTTTAAAGGCTCCGCCCTTTCTCAGGGAGAATTCCACAGCCCAATAATGAATCAGATTATGACACTTGGCGTTGTAATGTTGAATTACTCCTTGATGACCCTTCAGTGTCTGACTTACAAAGAGTAAGGAGAGTTATGGAGAGTCTCTTACCTCCTGCCACTGATATTGTCAAGTCTTTAGGGCCTCGTGCTTCTCCCAGAGCTTACCTTAACGTGCTTGATGCAGCTTATGGTGCAATCGATGATGGTGATGAGTTGTTCTCAAAATTCATGAACACATTTCAGAATGATGGAGAGAAATCATCTAGCTATCTCCAAAGGCTTCAAGTTGCTCTGAGCAAGGCAGTCAGGGGAGGTGGAATTAAATCGTCTGAGGCCAACCATCATCTCCTACGACAGTTTTGCAGAGGCTGCTGGGATGACATTCTTATTTCTGAGCTTCGTCTCGAAACTCGTAGAGACGACCCCATCGATTTCCAAGACTTACTGCGTTCCCTTAGAACCAGAGAAGATAAGAGTGCACAGAAATGGTTGCGCATGAGAAGCCACATCAGTGCTTCTAAGCAGAAACCACAGCCATCCCCTAGATCTGCTCATGCTTATAGCCAAGATGCTGAAATCATAAGCAAACTTCCTCATGAGTCAAAGTTGTTGTCTGAGACCGCTGAATTGAAGAAGCAAATTGCTGAGCTAAAAGAACAGTTAACTTCACTGACCCTCCCGAAGTCCAGAAAGACTGTCAAACCCAAGCATAAGACTTCACCCTCTCCTAGCACTCCTGAGTTTATTGCTAAACAACCGTTTAAGTCAACCGGTGGTCCTGTCACGAAATCCAGACCACGCCCTGGTTACTGCTTCAGATGTGGTGAAGATGGCCACATATCTGTAACCTGCGAAAATTCTCCGAACCCCGGGCTAGTTGAAAAGAAAAGAAACGAACTGCGGTTGAAGCAACACGAGTGGGATAGAGAGAACAGTCATGTTGGTGCGGCTTCTTTAAACGCCTAACAGTTCCAGTTGTGGGACAAACTGGAACTAGTGAACCTAAAGGTTGTCCCCCCAGAAAAAACTCAGGCCCACATCACAAATCTCCTTCACACACCAAATTCCGTATTCAGCTCTGGTCGGATCCAAGTGTACAGCGCAAGTCAAAATCTCAGGGACTGAATGTCATTGCTTACTTGACACAGGGTCACAGGTGACCACAGTTCCTTGGTCCTTTTACCAAGCTTGCTTGATTAATCATCCCATCAAGCCCCTAAATCTTCTGCTTGAGGTCAGTGGAGCAAATGGTCAGCCAGTTCCATACAAAGGATATGTTGAAATTCCAATAACTTTTCCACAAGACATGGTTGGATCTGAGGTTGAAATTTCCACACTGGCATTAGTCGTTCCTGACTTCAAACCAGAAAAACAATCTCAAGTCTTAATCGGGATGAATACGCTTGATTCTTTGTATGCTGAATGTTCTAACTTGAATATCCTTAAACACCATTCTCCACGATACGGGTACAGTGCTGTGCTCAAAACTCTGCAATTACGGCATAAACAGAATGCCAATGGATGCCTTGGATTGGTGAGACTACAAAGCAAGGAGCCCGTAGTGATTCCAGCACAGCAGACCGTTGCTCTCTGTGGAAAAGCAAATGTGAATAACTTATCCACTAAAGAATGTGTTCTTCTGGAGCCCCCATCAAACTCTTCCCTCCCTGGAGGTATTCTTTTTTCAAGAGGTGTAGTTCAAGTGCCACCATTCCCAACGAAAAAGTTGACTGTCCAGCTACGGAATGAGTCGCATCGGGATGTAGTACTGCAGCCAAATGCTGTGGTTGCTGAAGTGCATGCCATCGAGAGTATCATCCCTCAAGAACGTGAGGTGGGATCTGTACCTGCTGGTCAAAGCTGTTCCGAAGCAGGATTACCTTTGACTTTGGGGACTCACCGTTGCCCAAAGAGTGGAAGGATAGAATCAGTAAGAAGCTCAGTGATATGTCTGATGTCTTTGCGCAACATGACCTTGATTTTGGTCGAACATCCAAGGTAAAGCATCACATCAAGCTGTTTGACGAAACCCCTTGTAAGCAAAGGGCACGCCCTATCCATCCCCATGACCTGGCTGCTGTCAGACGGCATTTGCAAGAGTTAAAAGAGTCAGGAGTGATCCGGGAATCTGAGTCTCCGTTTGCGTCCCCAATCGTAGTCGTACGAAAGAAGAATGGCGACGTGAGACTATGTGTGGACTACAGGAAGCTAAATTCACAAACTGTGAAAGATTCCTATGCTTTGCCTAACCTCGAAGAGTCTTTCTCTGCCTTAACGGGTTCTCGATGGTTCTCAGTTCTGGACCTGAAGTCTGGTTATTACCAGATAGAAATGGAGGAGTCTGACAGATACAAAACCGCTTTCTCTTGTCCCTTAGGATTTTGGGAATTTAATCGGATGCCTCAAGGAATTACCAATGCCCCAAGTACGTTCCAACGCTTAATGGAAAAGTGCATGGAGGATCTGCATCTCACCGAGGTCTTGGTGTTCCTTGATGATATAATAGTGTTTTCCAAAACCCCGAGGCGCATGAGGAACGGCTTCTAAAAGTACTGAGAAGACTAAGAGAGTATGGGTTGAAATTATCCCCAGAAAAATGCAAATTCTTCCAAACTTCAGTCCGGTACCTAGGCCATATCATATCGGAGACAGGAGTCCAGACAGATCCTGAAAAAATCAGTGCTCTTAAGACCTGGCCAAAACCAAAGAACCTAAAGGAGCTAAGATCATTCTTGGGATTTTCGGGATACTATCGACGGTTCATCCGCGATTATTCCAAGATAGTGAAAACCCTAAATGAATTAACTGCCGGTTATGCCCCACTGAATCGTAAGACCATGAACAGTGAGTTGAAAGGAAGTTATTTTAACCCAAAAGAGTCATTTGGGAGCCGATGGACAACAGCTTGTGACGAAGCCTTCGACACAATTATCTCCAAACTTACCAGTGCTCCTGTGCTTGGTTTTGCAGACCCGACCTTACCTTACATCCTCCACACAGATGCAAGCACCATAGGTCTTGGCGCCGCACTATATCAGGAGCAAAATGGAGAAAAAAAAGCCATAGCTTTCGCCAGTAGAGGTCTTTCAAGAAGTGAGTCTCGATATCCTGCCCATAAGTTGGAGTTTCTCGCTTTAAAGTGGGCAGTGACCGAGAAATTCTCTGACTACTTGTATGGCAATCACTTCTCTGTCATAACTGACAGTAATCCGCTTACGTACATTCTAACTACCGCGAAGCTTGATGCCATAAGTTATCGTTGGCTGTCAGCATTAGCTGCATTCTCTTTTGATCTGACCTACAGATCAGGGAAGCAAAACCAAGATGCGGATGGGTTATCAAGACGGCCCCATGGCGAGCTGATCAATGACATGGTATCACAAAAGGAACTGGAACGGATACAGCAATTCACAGACAAGCATCTGGGTGGAGATAAAGCTGTTGTCATGGATTGTGCTGTTGTACAAGCTGTGTGGGACAAGCATCTGGTTCAGCGAGGATGTGAAACTTCTGTTGCTCTAGTGGAGTCCTTGGCAATGGAACAGGAGGTTATTCCTGGTTGTTTTGCTCAAGACCTGACTGAAGATGAGTCTGCAGTCCCCTGTTTAACTGGTATAGACCTGCAACGTGAACAAAGGGAAGATGTTGTCCTGAAATCATACCAAGTTCATTAGCTCCACTTAGAAGAAGAAGGCCAGATGCCATGCCGGGCGGTGAGGTATGAATGTCCAGACTTTTCTTTGTTGTTGAGGGAGTGGAACCGCTTAGAATTAAAGGATGGAGTTCTGTACAGACGACGACAGTTGGACGATCATACAACTTACCAATTGGTGTTACCTGTTAAATTCCGTGCAACGGTGCTGGAGAGCCTGCACGATCAGATGGGCCACATGGGAGTAGATCGCACCCTCGACCTTGTCCGTTCTCGCTTTTATTGGCCAAAGATGAGTGCTGATGTTGAGAGGAAGATTAAGACCTGCGAACGGTGCGTGATGCGGAAAGCTTTGCCAGAGAAATCTGCCCCATTGGTCAACATCCAGGTTACACGGGCCCTTGAGTTGCTCTGTATAGACTTTCTTTCCATTGAGCCAGACCGAAGTAATGTCCAGAATGTACTTGTCATGACGGATCATTACACAAAGTATGCAGTTGCCATACCCACCAAACAACCAGAAAGCCAGAACTGTGGCTAAGTGCCTCTGGGATGGATTCATTGTCCACTACGGTTTCCCGGAGAGGATACTAAGCGATCAAGGAGCCGACTTTGAATCTAAACTTATCAAAGAGCTTTGCGAGATGGCAAAAATTCACAAAGTCCGGACAACTCCCTATCATCCTCGCGGTAATCCAGTAGAGCGCTTCAATAGGACGCTTCTAAACATGTTGGGTACCTTGAAGGAACAGGATAAGTCGCATTGGCATGACTTTGTGAAACCGTTAGTGCATGCCTACAATTGCACGAAAAATGAGACCACTGGATTCACGCCTTATGAGCTCATGTTTGGGAGGCAACCCAGACTACCGGTGGATTTAGCCTTTGGACTACCCGTAGAAAGACCTGTCCATGAGTCGCATTCCAAATATGTCCAGAGTCTCAAAGCCCGACTTGAGGAGAGTTACCGAATTGCCACTCAAAAGGCTTCAAAGTCTGCAATGAGGAATAAGGACAGATTCGACAAACGAGTGAAAGAGTCAACTCTTGAAGTGGGAGATAAAGTCCTTGTGAGGAACGTCCGAATCAGGGGAAAACATAAACTCGCAGACAAGTGGGAGTCTACTATCCATATAGTAGTGGAACGAGTAGGAGACCTGCCAGTTTATAAAGTTCGTCCACAAGATAAGGATGTTCCTCTACGAGTGTTGCACAGGGATCTACTATTACCTTGTGGGTTCCTTACTTCTTCTGAGGAGAATGTTTCTGAAGAAAGCGTTCCAGCTGCAGAAAACATATCTAAGACTAAGACACGAAGCCAAAGACAGAGAGAACTGCCAAATGAGGAACAATCGGATTCAGAGGATGAAATTTGCATATTCAGTAGAATTCCCACTGGAAAGAAAAGATTACCTATGCATATGACGCCACAAAGTCAAAAATAGCTGATGGAAAAGAACCAGACTTACTCAGGAACCAGACTTATCTCAGGAACCAGACTTACCTCAGGAACCAGACTTATCTCAGGAACCAGACTATAGAACTTTTACCTTTCAGGAACCAGACTTTCCTCAAGAACCAGACTTACCTCATGGAGTCAGATTACCCCAGATTGTGAACAGTCCAGCTGACATTCTGCCACTGGATGAAGGGTTAGAAAAGCTGACAAAAATGTATGAACCTACAAATCCTGAAGTGCAAGACACTATACCAACAGGAAACGAACTTGGAGAATACTTACCATCGCTGATCCTACTGGTGATGAGGAGGAAAAGGATATATGCATGGATGCTCAGGACCTGGAAGAAGAAACAGAACAAGTTAATGCATATGCAAGATCAAGTGCAGATCAAAATCTAAGACGATCAAACAGGGTCCCAAAACCTCCAAGGAAATTCCATTACCCACAGTTGGGTAATCCCCTTACCTCAGTAGTCCAAAACTTGTTCCAGTCATTGAGTGAGGCAGTCGTTAATTCAATGAATCTTGCTGATTTACCTAAAACTGACTTAGTGCTGCCCAAGAGTTACTGAAGGGTCAAGTAAAGGACAAAACGCAAAGAGACTTGCTTACCTTTAAGAGGGGAGAATGTAACCCTGTATAAATTGACGAATTATAAAAATAAATTAATTATAGATGTTAGAATAAAACTAATCAGAATTAGTGTAAAAGTGTAGAAAGAAATATAAAATCAAAAAGAAATGCATATCAGTGTGATTGACATCTTATTGAGTCCAATTACGTGAGGTTCATGTTGAAGCCCCGCCCCACCACGTTAGTTGTTGTATGGGGGAATCCATTTTATTTTCTCTGCGTGACTGTGAGACGAGCAGCAGCATAACTGTGTGTAAAAGTTTACGATCGTCAGAGAGGGCTGAAAAAAGAGACGTTTATATGATTTATTTTCTTTGGATTTGGTGAGTACACAGTTGATGTGTAAACTTTAATAAATGTGATTGTGTACAGATGTGTTAAATTGAGAGAGAGTGAAAACGTATTCCATTGTCAGTATCAAATACTAATAAGATCTGTGTTTTAACGAGCAAAGAGTGATGTAATGGTTTGAATGTGTATGAGTTCGTAATGTTCATATTGTATTGTGGATCATATTGAACGAGTGATGTTTGTTTAGGTTGTTTAATGTTATCTAAGCTGTCGAATTACGATGGAAATGTAGCTGTTATATGCTGAACAGGATAACAAGTGTTACTATTTATTGTTGTTTAACTGGAATCTGTGAATTTAATGTGCTTTGAACTAAATACTGCCTGTTGCACATGCAGGTCAGGTTTATTGTCCTACGCTGGAACTGCGTTCTTTCAGCGTAATGATGTAAGATGGCGAGCCTTCCCAGCGAGATGAACATTGATCGATGCCAGGTTTGAGTTTGAACCAACACCTATGGAATCGGGTAGGAAAGTTCTGATTGCCTGCCTGCTAGTTTTTTTTCCTGAACGGGACTGAGATTTGTTTTTGCAAGACTGCTCAGAGTATTTTATTTCCCTGCACAACCGATTTTTTTCCTTTGGACTATAGAATCATTTTTCCATGGTTCTAAGGAGCTTTGGATTCTTCGAACTGAATCAGTGAATCGAGTCTTTTGAATCGGTTCTTTTGAATCGGATCCTTTAACGAACTTGAACTGAACTTTTTGAATCCCACCCTTTTGAACTGATTAGTTCAAACAAGTCTCTTGAACTGATTCATTTAACTGTTTTTTTTTTCCTGAACTGTCTGTATGCACCTTGTTCAATTCGGTTGAGTTATTTTCGCATGTGATTCAGTGAGCTGTCAAATTTACAATTGTGACCATTTGTAAATGTTTATGGGGTCTTATTTGAAATTGAAATTGAAAGTGTAGTATTCTAGGATATCCTTATAGCCTAGAGGGTGCAACCAACTGAGTGAATGAACAAAAGCAAGTGAAATTGTTCATTTATTTTGAATTGAACAACAGAGTCAAGTGAAATTGTTCATTTATTTTGAATTAAATACCTAAAACGGTGGTTTGATTTTGAACAAAGGAAATTGTTTATATTATTTATTTTATTTTTTTCCTTTTGAATATCAATAATTACTTCAATACTCCATCTAAATACAGAGTTTTACTTTATTATTTAACCAGTGTTGTCGTTATTACACCTCCATAGTCGAACCTACTGGCCTATGGTTAATACTAGTAACAAGTGCAATATTATTTGACACGTGTGCTACACAATGCGCCACTGACTTTAGACTAGGTTTTTTTTGGTCAGTGGTGGAATTGTTTTCTGGAAGTGCAAAATAGCACTAGGGAATGTTTGCGCCAAAACACGCCTCCTTTTTGCGCCGACCCGCCCAGGGAGCGCAAGTTAATTTCCTAGTTTACCGACGTGCGTCTGTGGAGGGAAAAGCCCGCTTTGCGCGGGTGCAAAATAGGAATGATACATGCGTCGGTGTACAAAGTCATTTGCGCCGGGTGCAAGATAGAGCCCTCAGAGTCTTAGTAGGGTATTAGTAGACTGTTAGAGTCTACTAATACTATTAGTTCGAGTTAGAATAGGCTGACATGTTGCAAAGTTACCTATAGTCAGTATCATGTCTGAAGAGCATCACAAAAAAGAGTTTGCAGATATATAAGCAGACAGTTTATTAATACTCTAATGGGAGTTAGTTAGTCATGTATTTGCAACATTATAGTTAGTAGAACATCTAAAGTGGACCATCAAAATAAAGTTTTACCAAATCGAAAAACTTTAGGCTAAATTTATTGCAAGGGGTTAATAATTAGGATCAAATGTTTAGAGCAAACCCTAGCCTGAGTGAGAAATATCAATACTCATGCAAGCACTATAATCAATATGGCACATTCTAACTACACTTACACACTTTAGTTTCAGATAAAAAAAAAAAAACACTCTGATCAATTCACCCACTGCTCGTACAATCACTAGGATCTTGTTGTAGAAACAGCAGGAGTCCAGTGAGATCAATGGAGTTAAGCTATGCCGATGCACTCCATGTGCCTGTCTCTCTGACTGACATCTGATGAGTTTGGCTGTAGCCTGCTGATCTTTTCTGATTGTATAGGTCTAATCAATAACCACGAGTCATGCATTTCAATAATTACGCAGTCCGGTCTAACTGAACCACCAGTGAGGCCTCATTCTGAGGAGTCTAAGGGTACGTTTAAATGACAAAGAAATGCTTAAAACTGAGAACTTTTTTCGTTGGGTTTTCCGCGTAGAGACGACATCATTGTCAAAAACGGTCCCCATTCACACGGATCCACGAAAACTACTAAAAGCGCTGTATTCTGCTGCCAGACCATTAGATGGCGATGAAACACTATAGACTGAACACATAATATGCATGTGCATGACATCATCGTCTTCAGAGATTCACATTTTTTTGTTGTTTACACGGAGACAGTATTCAAGAACTTGAACTTTGAAACCCGTTTTCAAAACTTTGTGTTTTCAGGCACCCAAAACTGGCGTTGTCGTGCTCAAAACGCTTAAAGTTTTTAGTTGAAAACGGTGTAGTCCTTGAAAACAGCCCCTAACACCATCAGACCAAATATCCCAGCTGTAGGAAACAGTTGGCGTCACAGACTGTTGGCTGAGAATTTTATTAGTGGTGCTTGCTAAAAGCAAATGGATGATACTTCAAATTGTGCGCCTGTTGAGATAAAGTGTGCTATTACCGTACTTTCTATGCTAATTGATTTTCTCGTAGTAGACGATAAAACAAGCAACAAATGCTGAGACTTTAGACATATCCAGCAACCAGAATATCATAGACTGATTTGGGCCATGCAACAACCCAGACCACTCTAGCAACCGGAATATTTAAAAGACACATAGCAATACCTTGGCAACCACTTACAACACTGAAACACACATGATGTGGGGGACGAGTGTGGCCAGAAATATCATTTGTGCAGGTAAGTGAAAGAAGCCATGATCGTTTCCATGATCGCCAGCATACATATTTGCATTCAGTTATTAGCTTCCATCATGAGTTGTTGCAAAATGTATTGTACACATTCTAAACCAAATACAAATACATGTGCATACTTCCCTAACTCACTGTAAGCAATAGTATCAGTGATTTTGCGTTAGCGAGCTTGGCTAATTGTATAGATGGGACATCTTAGAATGTAACAATTTAATGCAAATGCATTATAACCCTAAAAAGTGTTCTTTTAATATTATTTATATACTATTATATTCATTAATATTTCGATTTTTTTGCAATTGTATGTGCTTGTCACATATATATAGTTTGGCATTTTGGCATTTTGGCAAGTTTGGCATTTTCATATTTATTTTATATGTATATTTCAGCTTTATTTCAATTAACACAAATTGTTAATTTATTTAAATTATTTAGTATTAAAATTTGTATTTAGTTTAAATAAAGCAATTTATGTCTGACCTAGGAAAAGGGCTTCTTCGCACTTTCTGAAAACTTTTTATCAAACCTTTATTAAATATTTTGTTATGCATGTTTTGAAGTAGTGCCTGGAGTGTAAAAAAAAAATGTAGGCGTGCCTCATTTCAATTGTATGATTTGTCGTGATTCAATGAAACAAAACCAAATTGTATGGATGTCATTTTTTGGCCAAGTGATCAAACCAATCTTGCACCCAGCCTAAAATGCAATAAAATCAGTATGGCAAGTATTAGCTATATTATTAGATGTTATTTTGCGGGTTTTAGTGGAAATGGCCAGATGGAAGGAGCTGTTCTCTGCAACCAAGGAGGATATTGTTAAAATGGCTAAATCTTTTCAATCGGTTTACGGTATTGTTCGTGTGCTGGATGTTTATGGTCCCAATGTCCACAGAATTATTTCAAAGCACCGCTACTATACAGAAAGTTAAGTGCTCTGGCTGGTCAAGGAAGACTAGTGAGCATTTTGACAGAAGGATATAAATATATATAAAGAAGGATATAAATGACCTGAATGTGATACCAGCTGAAACCAGCTTCTAAAGACCTGGATGAGATCCCAACCTCCAATTTCATATTGAACTGTAAGTCAACCACTACAAGAGGCTGGATTGAGAGACCATTTATAGTTTTATCAACCGCAAAAAAAAAAGGGACTGGAGTGTGGAAGATTTGAATTGTGTTCTGCACTCAAAATTTAACAACCATAGAAGAACTGGATGGTTTCAGTTATGTTCCTAGGAGATGACTGAACTCTTTTCCCGCCAGCGTTTTTGAAAAAAGTTGCGAGCCAGCACCAGCATTTTTGATAATTTTCGTAAAAATGTTATTTTGTTGTGTAAATATCTGAACATGCAATTTGTCTAACTTTTTGCTTATGCATAATAGTTTGCAAATTATGTATATGTGCTTTGTCTCTGTATAATTATTATAAAGTGTTAACCAGTCACCTAAGTTGATTTCAAACTACTAAAACTCATAAAACTTCTGCAAATGATTCACACTAACCTCAATCTCCATAGTATTGTTACAACAACAAACCCATAGTTATATATATGCTGATTTTTGCCTTTCTTGACAAATTATGTTGTCATTTTAATACCTTAACCAAGATTAGTGTATTATTCTGCCCAATATAACATAGCTACACCTCATATTTGGCATGTTTAATAGAACCCATAGTGTCATTAAAAGCAAATCGTGCCAATATTACCATCCGAACAAAACTATTGGCCACTACTGTATATGAAAGGGTGACTTTTTTGTGAGAAAAAAAAAAACTTGGATGAAATTAATTGTTTAGACTTGATTTCCACACACAGCACTCACGAGTGAAATCATACAGAATTTACTAGTAACGCTATCCGAATCCACACATGGCATGTTTCTCAATATGACCATATGTTGCCTTTCAAATTCACTGCACATTTTATAGAGCTTGACATTTGCTGTACTATGAAATCATATTTTTGTCATCTCCATCCCGCAGTTCAATTACGAGGGCCAAATTCTTGGCTGAAATGACTCCTCGAACGCTTGCAAATCCGAATGTTTGCAATATCTCATTCAGTGGTCAGTTACTTGTTATTTCCTTTGTATTTTAAAGAGTTCAAGGGCTGTGAATACTCAAGTTTATTCTAGTGAATATAGAGAATAAAAAAAAATTCTCAACAAGTTTGAAAGAGTGGTTTAGAAGGCAAAAATAAATAAATACTGAACGTAAACAAAACGGCTGCCTGAATTTCCATTGTTCGGTGCTGAAGAAAAGTGTGAAAGAATGTGTGCAAACCCCACAAGGATACGTTCAAATCCCAGAGCCTCGTGTTTGTGTCTGTCGTGAATGGCAGAACTCAGTTTATGCGTCTGTATTTCGATTCCATTTTATTCTCATGAATGCTTCAACACCGCATGGTACATAAAGCCACCTGTGTCTTTGTATAAACTGAACCTGCACCTCAGTATAGAAAAGTCAGCAAGCACGCTGGGTAAATGACTAAATTACCGAAGCTGACAGCCCAATCCACTGCACTGTAAACACTGGGTTTTTGTGTGAGTGGCAAAAGGACAGGCAGAGATAAGCCAAGCCAACAATGAGGACGGCTGTTGTTGTTGCAGTTTCAGGGTTTGCTGTGACTGTAGGAGAGCAGATACAGAAATGTACTGCCAAATAAGCAGTGGAGAGCTGCCTGATCTGCTTTGCAAAGTTACTTTATCCTGACCTTGGATAAAAAAGTTTCTTTTAGGGGCTGTTTACATGACCCCGTTTTCAACCAAAACCGTAAAACTTTTAACGTTTTGGCCGTTCAGTTACACGACAATGACGTTTTGGGTGCCTGAAAACACAAAGGTTTGAAAATGGGCTTCAAAGTGCAAGTTTTTGAAAATGGTCTCCAAACAGAAAAAAAACACGAATCTCTGAAGACGATGATGTCATGCACATGCGTATTACGTGTTCAGTCTATAGTGTTTCATCGCCATCTAATGGTCTGGCACAGAATACAGCATTTTTAGTCATTTTTTTGGATCTGTGTGAATGATGATCGTTTTGACAATGGTGTCGTCTGTACACGGAAAACTCAAAGGAAAAACGTCTCTGTTTTAAGCGCATCGTTATTGCGTAAACATACCCTTACTGTATTTGTTTTGTGATTAAAGCATTTTATGAATTTGCAAAAGTTTTTTTTTTTTTTTTATTTAATTAGTGATGGTTGATAAAGCATTACTACGTGTGACTCATCCTACAATGCTTGTGCCAAAAATTATACCTCAAACATTTTTATTTGTTGCTATTTGACAGACAGCGTCACACGGAAAATCCAATGACAACAATAACTGAAAAGATCTGACCCACATTCCATTGTTTATTGATGAAAATGTTTATATGCAGCTGCAACTGAATTTATTGACAGCTGTAACTAACACTGATTAAACATTCAGCATATGAAAGCAATATTTTTCAGCATGCATATTGATGGAGGGCAAGTGTTTTGACTGAATGATCTAAATACCAAATGACAATAGACATTATCATCAAGAAGTGATTCAGATTTGTCTTGGCGTTTTGTGAGCGAGTGATCTCACGTCTGAAACCCTGCTCTGCCTCTGGCCTCATTACTGCCGTATGTTTTAATGATGTGCAAATCTCCATCTATCAAAATTCATGTTTCCCTGGCGGTACGGTGGCTGTTTTC
The DNA here is from genome assembly GCA_036326025.1 of Chrosomus eos. Taxonomy (NCBI): domain Eukaryota; kingdom Metazoa; phylum Chordata; class Actinopteri; order Cypriniformes; family Leuciscidae; genus Chrosomus; species Chrosomus eos. The sequence goes on from CM070841.1 coordinate 4,910,499, forward strand.
CAATCAGGTGTCTTCTTTAAACACACACAGAGGGAAAGTACTATATGTCATATGGGAAAAGGTGGAAGGGGAAGAAAGAGAAAAAAGGAACATTTTGGAAGGTCTCAGACCTCTGTTCTGGCAGAAAGAGCAATATTATTCATGGAGACATGAAAATGGCGGGTTATTTCCACAAACAGAGACGTGTTCATGCTCTAGGCGAAAGACTCTGTGTGAATTGAATGTCCTAAGATACAACAGGGCATAATAAAGGACAGGGAACGGAAGTGGGGGGACTGCATGCTTCAATGCAATTTTTCTTCAATGCAAAATAATTCACTGCACACATGAACACTTTTTATGTGTCAGGTGGGTGTCAAGGTATTTGTAGATTCTTTCAGATGTATAACACTTGCACACATATTATTCCAGAAGAGCACATACAAAATCTACACTTCTTCCCTGACAGGAGTTTTGAGAACATCTTAAGACGTAAGACCTTGACAGCAGGATCGTGGAAATCTTTTGTGTGCAATTTTCATGGCTCTCTTTTGCAAGGTGTGATAATTGCTTTGGATTTAATCACGAGACTTACAAGGCATGTTATTCCATGTTACGTCTTTCCATTTAAAGGGATTTTCTCATCCTCAACTAAATAAATACTAATACATAATAAATAAATACTTGTCTGTTTTTTAAGGTGATTTATATAATTTAATGAAATAGGTTCAGCTTCTAAACCAGTGGTTGTCAGTTAGTTTTCTTCGTGATCTAGATCTTACATTAGTAGTACATCAAATTGTGATGCAACAACAATACTAATTGATAATAAAACGAATTTAATAAATAAATTATTCCCCAAATTAATATTTGTATTTGCTTTTTGCTCATGCTAAATGAATGCAGTAAATTGATATCCCTACAAAAAAAAGGGGATGGTGAAGCCAAACAGTTTATAGTGAGCAGAAATTCTTAAAGGTTTATAGCTTTTTTTAGGACCAGGTTTTGGGCCATTTACACAAGGCAAGGCAAGTTTATTTATATAGAACATTTCATACACTATGGCAATTCAAAGTGCTTTACAGAAAGGAATTAAAATAATCACAAAATAAAAGCAAGTGAAATTAAAACAGTTATAAAAGAAAATATAGCTGCAAACAGCAATTATCGGGGCCAAACGCAAAAAGACGATAAGACATGCCAACATGGCTGGGAGTGTCAGACCAACTGCAGCAAGGAGCAATAAAGACATTTTAAGATAATTTAAGGCAAATTAGCTGAATAATCATATATACAGAAACTAAAAATATGATTTAATGGATTATCACTTTGACCAATAGGTGGCGCAGTTACAAAATTGATGTGGTGTGGTCAGAGTGAGGTGACAATGACACATAAAAAGTTTGGTGTCAATATGTCAAGTTATTGCAGAGATAAAGCCTGAATAGTCATTTTGTCATCAAATTTGGTGCTGCGGTATATAAAAATAAAAATATTTTGTCTATCAACACGAAACCCATAACTTTTTGTCGGCACGTTCTGGAGATGATACGTTTCGATTTTGGTGAAAATCTGACAAACGTAGGTTTGAAAAAGTAGGTTTTAAAAGAAAATAAAGATGGCGGACAGAAACTTTGGCTGACTCTGGCAAAATTGGTATATATGTTTTCAGTATAACCCAAGGAATCTATAAAGACCAGTGTCATTATAATAGGTTATAAACGTTATTAGCATGTTTGGAAAATGTGTTATAACTTTTTCAACATAAGGTGGCACTGCCCTGAAACTCATTACAGCTCAAGGCATGGTGCCAATGATGTACCGATTTTCCTAATGGTACACCAATGCATTCGTAAAGTGTAGCATTTCATTTCATGATATTATCTTGTAATTAATGCCAATTTACTTGTTTTGTTCTATTATAGCGCCATCAAGAGGCACAATCCCACCAATTTGTTTGTGTCCTCGGAGTGAGACCCTACATGCCTGTGTCAAATTTGGTGAAAATATCTCTTTCGTTTTTGAGTTTATAGACATTTAAACACATAACAACTTACCCATATCTGACTTTGTTTGCATTTTCTTGCCACTTACTATTAATATTTTGACATATGGGCGTCTTGCCAACAACCTTTTTTTTTCAGAATTGTGATTCTACAAGTATTGGTTGAGTGAAATACCAATGGGCTACTTGCACATAGCAACCTGACGTCATATCCGCAACGGGTAAATACGGCTCGCTCTCTTCCTGTTTGAAGGCGTACAGACACAACGTAGACATTTTCCACCTAATACTAGAAAACAGTACAACATTATAACATGCATATTCTGTCAGCCTGGGGTTGTTTATTAGCCTAATGTAAGCTAGCAAACTAACGTGAGCCATAAAGTTTGAGATATATAGACTTACCTTCATATCCGTGGATATATGAAGAGGCATACATTTTAAAGCCCTTCTCTCTAATTTGCTGGTAGGTGATTTGGAGGAGGACTTACAAAGGCGATGTACGTCCGTTATTGTAAGTTTCGGCAACTCTTGTAAACATCTCATCTCATAGTGTAGAATAGTGCCGGAAAAGACGAGGCCGCATTTCCGGTAAGGAAGTAGTTACGTGCAAGGAGCCCATTAAAGATATTTGGGGCGTCATCATCCACATTTATGAGGTTTAATAACCTGGAAGTTCCCGCTTTGCAAGCGAGTGTTCTTTCCGTATAAATAAAGAGTCTAAGCACAATTTCCACAACTTTAAGGCCCGACGTCTGTCTGGTCCTGGGTGAACCTGAACTACAGTTCTATATACTATATAAAGAAGGAGCTTGGCCCTTATATGGCCCATTCCTATATTTCCCTATATGAGGATCATTACTGATCTGGTCTCTATTAGAACTCTAACTAACTAAACTCTTCTATGAGCCTCGGGCGTTTGGCACAAGGCTATAGTATGGGGCTACGTTTTTAAGCACGCACAGCGTTTTAAAAAAGGGGTTCCCATACGCAATACTAGTTCCCTCTCACCTCGAACCGAGGTTTCGTTAGGAACCGAGGTTACGTCAGTAACCGAGACGTTTCCTTGCAACGGTGTGCAACAGGGTTTGAGATACATTCTCTCTTGTTTGGTGGCTGTGTCAAAAAAGCCCAATCAGCAGCAACATGTATATAAACCACACGGTATAAAAGAGACAGCTCCCACAAACGGTTCAAGTAAAGTCGTTTACAAATGTGTCCGCTGCAGCTCGGTTTACGCAACAATAGAAGATATTAGAGGACATGTTTGTCATAAAAATATAGTTAGTAGAAATAAAAATATAGTTTACAGTTTTAGTAAAAATATAGCATATCAACAGTGATCAGCAATAATGATAAGCCTAATACTTACAATAAAAATAATAAGTTCATATACAGTAGATCACAGTCTTGGAGTTGAGAAGTGGATTATCCTTCACCTGAAATGTTTGTCTTTTCATTCTGAGATGCGAGTGTAACGCAGTTCAGATGTTACGGGAAGGAGGAGGCGGGAACCGGCGAACATTTAAACGATTTAATAACAAAATAAAACAAATACAAAATGAAAGTAAAAGACAGCAGCCCCTCACGGACGACTGCTGTCACATATAACAAAACAAACACAACACAAGACCAGGCCTGGCCTCTCTCCATCTCCACTGTCGTCGCTCCTCCTTTTATGCTTCCGCTCCTCCGTGAGAGATACGAGACCGGTGCGTCGCTCATCAGTAGTCACGCCACCGGCATCGTGCCGCTCTCTCGCGGTTCTCGGCCTCGTCCTGCTTGCCACAGCGAGGCAAATGTTGGATCTCAATAATTAGGAACCACAGTTTCCACAAATCCCTTCACTCGATTGGGATGTTCTCTTTTATTCTGGACGGCAAGCGCAGTGACTGTAACATCAAGTGTATTTTTCAGTATTAAACACGTATTTATACCGATTTCATCAGGCTCCGAAAATTCTTCAAAAAGAACACAAAGAATGGCCTTCTCAGCTGCCACAGTTGCAACTCTTACGTCATCAGAACAGGGTGTTCAACGCACCTCCGTTTCCTTTTTAAAAAAACATTCAGCAACTTTTTGTTGGGGCTGAACGCAACCCTGGTTCTGAAATGCCTGAGCTAAAGTCTGTCATCAGAATGATTTGGTTTAATTCCCTCCCAGAAGCGTCTCACATGATTGTGTTTCCAAACACCAGCATCCGAATGCAAGAGAACATGACAGCATTTATATTGTGTTTTGTCTGCATGCTCTGAGATGCAAGCCATTTATAATGGAGGATAAAAGAGCCACAGTGGTTTCCCCGTTTGCAACAACTTTAATTTTATTTACAGATATTGTGCACCAATTTAGCAGGAAGTGATTATTTTATTCTGGAAATGCTGCTTTATTTGCAAATGTTTTATGCGATATTCCTATTTTGTGCATAAGTTAAATTCGCAACATTGGATGAATGGCTATTGTGTGCTTTTAAGGTGCAGTTACTTGAAACTGCAAGATTTAAAGTCACATTGTGGTGTATAAAATCACAATTGGAAGATATAAAGTCACAAGAAGAATATAGGGCTATAATTACTCATTTCATCCACAGAAATTGAGAAAAATGAATTTACATCAGTAGCTGTAATGGTTTCAGTAATACTGGCTTTCATTAAAAGTATTTTAGTAAAGAGATGCCATTAAGAAAATATTTATTTTTTGTTGTTTATACATTTCAATGCACACAATATTATTGCAATATAAACATATAATTATAATTAACATTTTAAGGTTATGTGCGATTAATGTAAGGGAAAATGTGTGATTAATTAGTTGTTGTTGTTTTTTTAATCGATTGACAGCACTATTTTTTTTCATCCTGATTTTCCTCCCTTGTATTTTTCTTGTTCTAGACTCAAACAAAGCCACTTATAAACCCATTTTATTCTGTTGAATGCTTGATTCTGATTGGCTTGATTTTGTTTTTACATTTGTTTTTACTCTGATCAGTGACTAACTTCAGCTGAAATATCTCTATGTCTGTAATAGAGCACTTCCAAATCAGTGCCCGACACTTCAGAAGGAACCCAACGGCACAAGTGTCCCATTAAACTCCACGGGCCACAGTCAGCAGATTTAAATAATCTGCCCTGAAGTATGTTTAATATTAGAGAACAGCCAAAAACATTCAACAATAAAAAGAATCAACTATTCTGTCAACTTTGATAGCTTCAGTATGTTGTTTAGTCTCCTAAATCACGCAACCTTTGCCATTTGTCTGATAGCAGCCTGAAGTATTTTGTGAAGAAAGCAACTAACAAATCGTCTACTTCATTCTGTGTCGAAAACGATGAGCGCTTTCCAAGAACTAATTATTCAGCATCTGACACATGAAAAAGTGAAAAATTATTTCTTCCTGCATTTCATCTGCATGTCACGTCTGTAAATGAACGCTGGTGAACTCAGCATGTACACAGATGAAGGGGAAAACATCAAATCCGTGACTTAATAACGTGAACTCTGATGAGAGTCAGACAGTTTGTCAAAATAAATACTTGCACATTATATCAAGTATATCAGAGCATTTCTTTAACAATTCTGGTAACAATTTAAAACACAACAGAACGAGATGCTACCTTTGTAAAAAAAAAAAAAAAAAAAGTAGCCTACACTTTACTTTTACTTATTACGGAAATAATACACTACAGTTTAAACTAAATGTAATGTCAATTGCAAAAAAATGCAAATATTTGAAATGGCAAACTAAGGTTAAAGTATCTAAATTATATGGTAAGATGCTGTTTAGTACATAACTGTAGTAGATACAGTTCGAGTTATAATCAAGTGCTTTAGTATCACTTCACAATAAGTGTAGCTTCTTTAAAGCACAACAAAAGATGATTAAAACAATAATTTAAAATGTACTTTAAAGTAAAACTTTGACATTTTGACATTATTGCAAAGTGCACTTTTTGAAAGTACTAGTGTGTTAGCAAACATAGTCATTAAAAGGGCTTTACACACTGTTAACCCCAGGTTATTGTCATTCTAAACACTGCTTTTAACCCCAGGTAAAGGAAGGTTTCACACTTGAAATTTAAAACTGGGGTTAGCAGCACTTTAGCAGCACTTTTTTTTCATAACCAGGGGTTATGAAACCCTTCTCTGGAGCTGGATTAGAGCATCAAGGTGCCAAACTTGAACAGTGGTGTTAGAATATTACAGCTAGATGCTTAGCAACCAACAACCAATCGTGTGCCTCATATTCACTTGCTTTGGACAGTTATGGAAACACAGCGTGTTGTATGCACATGTCAAATGGTGACAGAAAACGTATAGTGAAGAAGAGACCATTTCATTCTTTATAGTCCGAAAAGTCCACTCAGGATAAACTTGATAGTTCAGTCGGGAATATATAATACGAGTATGTTCAATGCTAGTCTTTATGAAAACATTGCATGCAGCCTTCACCCAATCAGTGACACTGACACCTAAAATATGCAAATAAGGATGTTAACCAAGGGTTTATGAATGTACAGTGTAAAACACCAGTTTATAAATTAAATACCCAGGATTAATTGTTAACCCCAGGAAAATTTCGATCCGTTAAACGTGAAGCAGGATTACCCAGTATTACAATTATCCGGGGTTTCGAATGACGCAGGGTTATAGTTCAATTGTGAAAAGCCCAATATATTCCCTCTTTTAGTACACTTCAGTGGCCTTTTATTTCATTATTATTATTATTTATCTGCAAGTACATGTTTTGAAATATCTACTTATATAAAGTACACTAAGTGCACTTTTTTTCCACACAGACGTGAACTGAAGAAGAAAAAACAATAGATAAAATAAGTATATACATTAATAAAGGTGGTTCATACGACTGTATTTTCTGGCATTTAAAGTGAATTTTTGGTCTAGGGATGTAAATGTATTAATATTCATCTCACATTTGACACGCTTATGAAAATCCGAAAGACACCTTGTACTATAAAAAACGGCAGATGTTTTTGCAAGGCTTTAGATGTTGTGTGTGGCTGTGCACATCAGCTCGCACCAGAAGCGAGATAAGATTTGAGCGAGCCACTAGACAAGCCAGCACAGACCACCAGACTACTGCTTTAAACCTGTAGATTGTAAGTGAGAGGAAGACAAACATTCCTAGCGGTAAGACAGTGCCGAAAGTCTAAACCGCAACGGTAAAGAGAAGATGAGAAACATACAGTACAATGCAATGGCTGCTTAATATCCAGCTTGGTTACACTTTATTTTTAGGTGTCATTGTGACAATGTAATTATATATGTAAGTACTGAGTAATATTAAGCAACTACATGTACTTACTATAGGGTTAGGTTAGGATTAGGATTTGGTTGAGGGTTGCATGTAATTATGCATAATTTACTGTTATTACTATGGTAAGAACACTGTAAAATAAAGTGCTACATTTAGCCATCACAGGAATAAATTACATTTTAAAATGTATTCAAAGAAAAATGTTGTTTTGAATTGTAATAATATTTAATTGTATTTTTGATTAAAAAGAATGCAGCCTTGGCAAGCACAAGAGACGTTTTTCAAAAATATTAAGTAAATTATGAATTTTTGGGTGAACTATCCCTTTAAAAGCGTGTTACTAAATGCTTATTTGACAGCGAGAGTGAGAGAGCAATATTTAGCAAGAGACAGAAGAATTGAACAAGAGCCCTCCAAATATAGACATGACATACCGCAACACATATGAGTAGGAACAAAGAGTGCGGAAACACGAAGCCACTATCATTCCCAATATCATTTGATGATGAAACATTAAGGGCCACTGCAAAATAATTGAAAGTGAGCTGCTTCTTTGTGGAAGCTGAATTGGCAGCAATATGCAATTATAAAAAGCTATAAACAAACAAAATGGAAGGGCATACTTGGCTAGTCTACATTGATCTCTATTTAATCTGTACGGAACAAATATCTCCCTCCTTCAATCTGCCACATGGGATCAAAGAGACAGGGGAGTTAGAAACAAGCAATGACAATTCTATTAAAGTAAACAATGAGTGTTTATTTGAAGAACATGGGAGTTCAATTATTTAAGAAAGAGATGCATTTCAGGAACTGCTTTAAATTGTAGAAAGCATTATTGAGCCATGTTTCCTAACTCTGTTCCTGGAGGCACACCAACAATGCAGCAATTCAAACTCTTCCTAATCAAACACACCTGATTGTAAGGCTCTTTGTTTTCAAGTGTCATGTGATCCACACATTACAAACCCACAAAAAAAAAATTGACTCTGCTTCAGTGGAACCATTGCACTGATCAAATTATCAGCTAGTTTGTAGAAGCTCCAAGACTTCAGATGGATGGGTGAGATAAACTGAGACCTTTGAAACCTTCCCTCTGTCTTGTTCACTCGGATGTACGTCATAGCATTGCACGAGAGCCCACTACTGGTGGAACCCTTGCGCCCTTAAATGGAAGGACTTAAAGAGTTAGTTCACCCAAAAATGTAAATTCTGTCAGTAATTACTCACCCTCATGTTGTTCCAACCCCGTAAGACTTTTGTTCATCTTCAGAACACAAATTAAGATATTTTTGATTAAATCTGAGAGCTGGATCACTCCTCCATAGGCTTCTAAAGGATTGAAACTTGACAGCCCCGAAAAGGTATTAAAGACATCGTTAAAATAGTGCAAGTGACTACAGTGGCTCAATCTTAAGTTTATCAAGCGCCGAGAATACTTTTTGCGCGCAAAAAACAAACAAGAATAATGACTTTATTTCAACTATTCATTTCCTTCTCTATGGGCCTCGAGATGGTGCACGTAGTTTAACAGCGCAGCGCTTCTGTGTTGTACGTCACACAGGCTCACTATTGGCCGACGCTGGTCATGTATGTGATGCGTATGACATAAAACACAGACGCTCTACGCTATTACACTACGTGAACTGACTCGGGGTCCACAGAGAATTGAATTGAAATAAAGTCATTATTTTTGTTTGGTTTTTGCGCACAAAAAGTATTCTCGTCGCTTGATAAACTTAAGATTGAGCCACTGTAGTCACTTGGACTATTTTAACGATTTCTTTAATGACTTTTCGGGGATGGCAAGATTCAATCCCTTAGAAGCCTATGGAGGAGTGATCCAGCTCTCAGATTTAATCAAAAATATCTTAATTTGTGTTCTGAAGATGAATGAAGGTCTTACGGGGTTGGAACAACATGAGGGAGAGTAATTACTGACAGAATTTTCATTTTTGGGTGAACTATCCCTTTAAGCCATTTTCAAGACAAGTAACAGATTTTAAAAAATCACAAAGAGGTGCTACTGATGTATTTTATGAATAAAAAGTGGATATCTTGCTTATGTGAATCAGGCATTTAAGCAAAAACCTGTTACAAAAAAAACATTGATTTCAGGGTGATTGAACATGAAGTGCTAAAATGCACTTATTTCCAGGTTGTGGCCTACAAAAAAAGTCATCCCTGCAGCGATCTGTTGCTTTGTTTGAGCTGCCCGATCTTGTCTTAACAAACCGTTATTTTGTTAAGCTGTTTTGTATTCCTTCCTCCTTTTGATTCTGGACTCTCTTCATCTTGTTTTGTTCAATAAACACAGCCTGTGATTAGATCTTTGGCTCAGCTACTCTCCGTCCAGCACCCATTACACAGGAACAGGATTGGGAAACAGCGTTTTAGGGGTTGTACATCAACCAGTTGCTTAGATCTACCAATAGGCCTAGTCAATGCGTTGTGCCTGTGTGGCTGTGAATCACAGAGGGGAAATTTACTTTTCTAGATGACAATGGTCAAAGACAAATAAGTGTCCAAAGGAAATTAATTTAAAAAAATTTAACTCTCTATATTAATGCAGGTTTCAATGAAAAGTTTCAATCTCTAAAAATGTTGTGGTGAAGCCATTGAGTAAAAAAATCATATTTGATTTGGTTTCACTTTACTTTGATGGTCTCTTTAACACATTCTGTTGACTATAAGTAACAATGCACCTACATGTCGGCTAACTCTCATTAGAGTGTTAAGGTGATGATACACGGGGCAACTTTTTGAGCAATGCTGCTGCGCAATGTTTTTGAGCGATTGTTGCTTGGGCACTTTCCCATTGAAAATGAGCAATACATTTCTATCTGGATAATTTAGAGTGGTCGTGGGTCCTGTGTCTCATCTGCTTACCCGTTAACGGCAACATTGCCCAGCAACATTGCTGGAAAAGTTGCCCTGTGTATCATCAACTTTGGACTTGTAGGGTTAGGGTTAGTAGAATAAGTTGACATGTAGTTGCAAAAGTTACTTTTAGTCAGTATAATGTCTGTTGAGGAGCATCAAAATAAAGTGTTATCAGATATTAAGCAGACAGTTGTCAGGGTTCTACCCGGCAGCTTTGTCTCTTGTATCTTTGTTTGATGTTTCCATGTATATTTTGTGCTTGAGCACATGGCTTTGTCTTGTTTTATGTTGGCCATGTGCTCCCTTTGTCTTGCCTCCTAGTTTCCCCTTACCACACCCCCTCGTTTAGTCCTTGTCTAGTCGTCATTCACTAATTGTGTTCACCTGGTCCTCGTTTGCTCCACTCCCTTTATATTGTGCTTCCTTGTTGCTTGTCTTTGCTGGATTGTTGTTTTGTGTTCATGTTCTAGAGCTTTCTCTTGTCATATCCAGGTATGATTGTCCAAAGCGCTCTCTGTAGCTTGTATCCTTGCAGCTTTTGCTTTGGGGTTATCTTAAACTAGCTTTCCTTTTATTTAGCTTTCTTTATCTTTCTTGTTTTACTTGAGCTATTCTAGTTTTTGTTTGGTTCTGTCTCTCAGATTTATAGAGTTAGTTTCTGTTACTTTGCTTTTCTCTTTGATTTATTATTTAGCCTGGGTTTTCACTTATCTAATAGCCTACCTAGCTTTCTTCTCTTGTGGACTTTTTTTTTTTTTTTTTTTTTTTTTTTCTTTAGTTATTTACTTTAGTGTTTTGTTAGTTTTCTACTCTTATATGTAAGTTTAGTTTTTCAGTTACTTCACTACAGTGTTTGCCGTGCCTTGTACTTCTCTAATGTTTTAGTGGTTTTGCTCTTGTCTTGTTTCTCCTTTATTCTGTCTGTGTGTTCGAGTTGAGTCCTGTCCTGTTGAGACTGCACTGACTGCTGGTTACTGGGCTGCTCAATCCTTTGCCCAAGTCTCCTGTCTAGACCTCCGTTGTCTCTGGACTGTGCAATTGTTACATCCTATTGTCAATAAATCCCCATTCACCGCTCATCTCTGCGCTTGGGTCCTGTTATTTCCAGTGGTTTCTGACCTCAGTCTACTAATACTCTAATGAGAGTTAGTTAACATGTAATTGCAAAGTTGCTTAAAATTAAAAATGTTCAAAAGGGACCATCAAATAAAGTGTTACTTTTTTCTTTACACTACAATTTTCTAGGTAACATATCATGAATAATTAATATTACATGTATCATTGGAATACTTGATTCTGATTGGTCAATCGTTCCATCCAGTGGTAAATTATTCCCTGATAACAATCCGGTAAACATTGTTAATACAGGCTCATCCAGATTACTGAAGTCGTTGCTATACTCTTGCGAGGAATGTTTTTTCTTCGTGGAAGTTTTGAGTGTGGTGAACTAATAAAATATTGACACATTGACACTGACAATTATTTAATTATGTGATCCGGGTATCGTGGACCTACTCTCTTGTTTCTTGTTATTTCTTGTTTGTAGTTATAAGATAACAAACAGGTCAGATTTTAAAACAGTTTCATCTCAAATCAATACCATAATTATTTATGGTGAAATGCTGTGGTATGAATTTACCATATCCATTAAATGTCCGTCTAGTCAAAACCTAAAATATTTCAACTCAAGTCTATTTAATGTCTAATTGTTTACTTATGTGACAAGTAGCCAGGTAAAATAATGTACATCCAGCCGGATGTTGTCGCAGAATAAACCCCTTCAGGGTGATGCGACATCAATTATCATCCTATCGGGGTCTATTCTGCGATAAAATTCAGCTGTGAAAAGTACAGGTAGATGGAAACCCTGCTAGGCATTGCTGCCGGTCGCACCTCCTCCGGTGCCCACGGGTCAGCTGCAGGGTCATCAGCCAGGAACCACCATTCACCAACGTTTCACTCCTTTAATCCTGGAACGTCTCCTGGTGGCGGAGCAGTGACAGGGACGTCTCCCTGTCACCCCCTGCAGCTGATAGATGTTGCCCTCTGCTGCTGTTAATGGGGTTAGTTGTTCTTTCCCCAGCTCTTGTCTTTCCTCCTCAGCCAGAGCCAAAAGCTCCCCTTCTCTGCCTCCTCCGCTAGCTCTTTGGTTGCCTTCTTTAGGTTCCCTCCGGTCACTCCTATGTCCCTCAGAAGGCGTGTGGTTGACAGTCCCACGTAGCCTCGGCATCCAACCTCCACTGGATAGATGGAGGTCTTCCAGCCAGCCTCCCGGCACTCAGCAGTCAGCTCTGAGTACTTGGCCTTCTTACGTTCATAGGCGGCCTCCATCCCCTCCTCCGCTGGTATTGTAAGCTCAATGAGGAGCACGGATTTAACCTTGTTAGACCACACCACTATGTCGGGGCGGAGAGATGTAGCAGTAATCTCGACCGGGAAACGGAGCTGCCTGTCGAGATCAACTCTCATGTTCCACTCCTGGTCAGGGGAAAACGGCCTAGCTGTTTCTCTTGGCCTGAAGTTTCTTCTTCCCCATCTTCCGTGACAAAGGTGATGTGGTTGTGGTTCTCTGCTGATGGTACCCCTTTGTTGCCCTGTCGACGCCTCTCTATCACCTCGGCTAGCTTTCTCAGGACCTGGTCGTGACGCCATCTATAGCGTCCCTGGGAAAGCGCAATCTTACAGCCTGACAAGATGTGCTGGAGGCTTGCGTTAGGGGTATTACAGAGTGTACAGCCTTCCTCACTCCCGAACCACTGGTGAAGGTTCCGAGGACAGGGAAGTGTGTCGTAGGTTGCACGGATAAGGAAGCTGAGCCTTGCCTGCGGGATTTTCCACAGGTCTGCCCAGGTGATGTTTCGGTTTACAATTCCCTCCCAGGTTGTCCACCTTCCCTGTCGGCCCTGCGACACAGCCTTGACCTTGTAGTGCTCTTTCTCCATTCTTGTCACCTCCGCCACCACCATCTCCTTCCTCTCTTTGTGGTTGGCCTTGGACCAGAACCGTGATGCTTCTCCCCACCCTAGCCCTGCTCTTCCTGCCTGGACTCTGCCGACAATCTCTTGATGTTGCAGACGACTAACAGCTTGGTCGACCTCCGTTTGGGCGTTCCACTTTCGGCCTGTCCGAACCTTAGGGTTTGCATTCCTTACAGTCTGGTCAGCAGACTCTCTCAACTCGAGAACCAGCCTGGTCTTTTCCTGCTTGTAGCCCAGACTGATTGATTGAAGTGGCAGCTGCAGGGTGTTCCTTCCGAAGAGGCCTGTTTCTGAGAGGCACCGTGGCAGCCCCAACCACTTTCGGATGAATGTGTTGGCTTTTCCATCCATCTTGCTTGCAGTGGATGAGGGGATCTCACTCATTTTCAGTGGCCACATCACCCTCCTATAGAGTGTAAACTGGTAGCACCAGACCTTGTACTTTCCTGGGAGTTGGCTTTGGTCGATCTTTGCCAGTCCTTCTGAGAGCTGTTTCATCACAGTTCTCCCCATCTGTTTGTCCGTAAGCTCTGCCGTGTACTGCCTCCCCAGGCTTTTAATGGGTTGCTCAGAGAGGCGTGGGATTTTCTCTCCCCCTACGAAGAAACAGGTGCTGTCATTTCTGACTCCTCTTCTGAGAGACAGGCTCCGTGATTTTGAAGGCTTGATCCTCATTCGTGCCCACGCCATCAACTCGTCCATCCTTTTCAGCAATCTTGATGTGCATGCTGCTGTCTGAAGGAGGCTGGTGACATCGTCCATGTACGTCCTCAGTGGGGGTAGTCTCTGCCCTGATGGTAGTTTGATCCCCCCAACCATTTGTCTTGCTCCGACGAGGATTACCTCAAAGGCTGACACGAACAAGATGGGAGAGATGGCACAACCCATGGCGATTCCTACTTCTAACTGTTGCCACCCGGTGGTAAAATCTTGGAGGGCAAAGCACATTTGCAGGTCATTGAAGTAGGATGCAACCATGTTCTTTATGCAGGAGGGCATATGGAAGAACTCCATGGCGTAGGTTATCAGCTGGTGTGGGACTGATCCATACGCATTAGCAAGGTCGAGCCAGACGACGTGCAGGTCTGTCTTCTCCCGTTTGGCCTTCTGGATCTGGTCCCAGATCATTGTAGAGTGCTCTACACACCCTGGGAAGCCTGGGACTCCCGCCTTCTGGCAGTTGGTGTCAATGTAGCCATTCTCGAAAAGGTAGGTGGTCATCCTTCTGGCCAACACTGAGAAGAAGATTTTTCCTTCTACGTTCAACAGAGCGATGTTTCTGAACTGGCTAATGTCTTTGGAGTTCACTTCCTTGGGGATGAAGACCGCTACAGCTCTTTGCCACTCGGATGGAATGAGTTGCTTTTTCCAGGCAGTTCTCATGAGGTACCATAACATCTCTAATACCTTGGGGCAGTTCTTATAGAGCTTGTAGGGGATTCCATTGGGGCCTGGCGCTGATGAAGACCTTGCCTTCTCCACGATTTGCCTGACTTCACTGAGCTTAGGTGGTATGATGTTGAACGCAGCAGTCGGTGGTGCAGGCTTAGGCACGTACCCTGGTGTTCCTAATGGGACGTTCCTTACTGGATCGCTGTACTGTTCTCTGACGTGCTGTTCCAGTTTCTCCCTGGTGGTTTCGAGTTTCCCACTCTTCTTCTCCTCCAGCAGCTGTCTGGCATGCTTGAAGGGGTCTTTGAAGAATCTGGCTCGTTCTTTCTGTTTCCGTTTGCTGCGCTTGCGGATACGTTCAGCCCTGCGAAGCCTGGACAGTCTTTGCCTCACCTCCTCCCACAAGGCTTTCAGACCCTCTTTTTCTGCCAGCGTTGCCTTCCTCCAGTTCTTCCTTAGTTGTCGGCGCCTTCGCACTAGGAGGTCAATCTCCTTTTCCCTCCTTCCCTTCTCTCTTTGAGCGGTCCTCTGGATGGAGGTCGCTTCGCCAAATCTGTTCTTACAGGCCTGATATAGGACATCCCCGATCTGGTTGAGCTTGGCTTCTGCGCCACCTCTAAGAGATCCTTCCAGTATCTTGGCCAGGTCAGTGTCCAGTGTTCGCCATGCCTCTGTCTCGCATGATTTTGGCCATCTGAGCTTGCTTCTTCTGGTTGGTTTCTTTGTCTCTGCTTTTGGCTCTGTCCTGTGTGAGTTGGTGGCAACTGGGTCTTGGTACTCACATGGGGGCTCTCCCTCCACCAGTGGGCCTTCTTCCTCTGTGACATCTTTGCCTTTTGCAACATTGGGTCCATCGGCTCTGTGGTTTTCGACCTGGCTTTTGGTCCCTCTTGTCTCACCTGCTGGGGCAGTGCAAGGTTGCTGTTGGCCCTTCTGCCCACACTTTCGCTTCCCCTGGTGGATTCGCAACCCCCGGAATGTGGTAGCCTTTTCCCATCCGCATTCACACTTCCGGAGGATCTTTTCTTTTTCTGAAGTTCTAGTATTCATCTCGTTGTCTATTTCCATTGCTGTCGTTACCGTGTGGTCCGTCCTGTTGGATGTACATTATCCGTTACATATCACATTTTTGGGAAGTCTCACCACATGACATTTTACAACCTGATCTAATCTTGCATTTATGTGATATTTTAAGAGACCTTGATACACAATTATGATTTCCTTGTTTGGTTTCTGCAAGTTTCGACATGTTAGTCATTACATTTTTGATGTACTTTTTGGTAAATTAAATCCAGAATAATACAAAAATGAGCATCATTTCATTTACTCAAAAAATTTTTTTTATGGAAGCCTTAATTTATTATGGGAATACTTATAAGTCATATGTTTTGCAAGTTTATAAATAATTGATTAATATAAGTCACAGGCTTGGGTACTTCCTTTGTAAGCAAAAGACAGACGTGTCTGCAAAGTACAAAACACTCAGCGTTTTAGAGCACCAATTTGCTTCCTTTGTTCTGCTTGCAAAGGCCTCATTAACAAACTAATCCACCCACTGTGCACTCTTCAAAATGAAACGTGACCTCACGTCCTCCATCTATTCAGTAAAATCATGAAGATCGTCAACCACTTTGTTCTCAAACCCAATACAAATGTCTGAGGCAACTTAATAATGCAAGTCGTTCCTTCACATAACTGCCCTTTTGCATGAAGGCATTTCTGTGCATTTAATGAAGTGTGTTTTCCATTTATCAAAGCGCCTTTATTGGCCAGGTTTCCAAGGCTTTCTCGTCACAGGTCATTTGTACGACCATATGAGCAGTTTTTCTTTTTTCAATTGTATTTTTTCCCCTTCCGTTTCAAAGCCTCCGCACAATTGCACATTATTTTCAAATAATCTAGGCATCCTTATTCTTTTTTGCTTTTAATGATTATGATCAGTACATTTTATTATGTGTAGGTCATTTCTACTAAGCAAATTAGAATGGTTTCATATCATCATCATCTGGGAAAGAGCCAGCAAATGTACTCTATGAAGCCTTGAGTGATAAAGCTACCATCATTATGTTGCTTCATGCACATTTTGCAACACTTTTAAAGTGAAACGTCCAGTTAGTCGCTGTAAAAGCACATTCAGTTTTATCTGAAACAGATGACTGTGAATCTGGCAAAGTGTAGGTTGTTGTACGTATCATGGCTGTTCAGAAATGAAATGTCCGTTGAATGGCACAAGTACCTCCTACACTAAACCCTACCATTAACCTAACTGATAGTGTTAACTAAAGCATACAAGAGATTAAAAAAAACACAATTACTGAAGCAAATACCGCATTTTAGCTGCTTTACAAGTGTTTTAGCTCTTTTTTGTATGTGTTTCACAGAACTTATACCCAAGCGCTTCACATTGCAAGTGCAATGCTGTATAAGGTGAGCCGTCGGGCAAGTTTATACATCAGAAAAACCATATAAAGCTGGTGGTGTGATGCAAACATCAAAATGTATTAATTCACAAATCATGCATCATGTTAAAGGGGTGGTTCGGAATTTTGGACATCGGGCCTCATTTCCAAGTGAGCCTTAGTGTTATCTATCAGTAGAGACATTTTTTTAAAAAAATTCATCCAGTCGTCCCAGTTGCGTAGTTGGCCGGTGCTAGGCTAGCGCGAATCAATGGGACCAGCTTTAGCATGCCATTAAAACAGTTTTACCCACTCCACAGTACACAAAAAGCAAATCAATTATAACGCCAGACTACCGATGTAAATGTCTGTTGAGAGAATAGTGTTAGAAATCAAACTATCCTTTTCATCGCATTGCAATAGTTATATTGTTTTACCTATATTTTTTAGCACAGTCTACAGCAGCAGCAGAGTGATATGTTACCTAGGCAACCGCGAGAGTCGGTCCACACGACAATCACGCAAGTGTATTTACCTGCCGCTGACACTCATCACTACAGAAACAGATTATAATTTATGATATATGTAATAGCAAGACATAGGACTATGGCAACGTTTGAAAGCAATACCATTGTTTCGGACTTTGAAGACGATGAAGACGAAGAATTTGAGTTATTCAACGAACCATATATGTATGAGCCAGAATACACAGATGAAGAATTACTCGAGATGGATGCTAAAAGGACAGAAAGAGAAAGAATGTCTGTGGAGACAGCAGCCAGTGGAGATGCCGTAGAGAACCGGGACAGAACATCGGGAGACTGGTGGTGCCAGTGCAGAAAATGTATACAAATGCCGACGGAAGACGAGTGTTTTTGCCGCAAGGAGTGGAACTTAGTTATCACACAGATAGATAACAGAACTGGAGCTAGACACTAGTTTCCTAAATTTAAATGTATCCGGGCACAGCCCCTCCCGAGACAGACTAATGTGCATAACGGAGCACCAGTTGTCAGTGTCGATCTATCAGTTATGAAAGGGCTAGCTTCATTAGCTAGCTACAGTAGCCTAACAAAAGTTATTACCTGTACATCTGTAGCTGTTGGTGCATCTGGAAAGACGGTAGGAACTGCATGCCTTGTCATAAACATGTGACAGTTCTTTAAAGTCGTCTGGTCTAAAATGGTCACTGCAAATCCCTTTTTAGAGTCCAAATTTAGAGTCTCTGTCGGTGTCTCCTTGTCCAAGCCCGAAGAAATAATCCAAAGTTGAATCCTTTCTGGATCTTCAAAATGAAATTTGTGAAAACTTCGCGATGAACATTTATTAGGTTTGATTTTGCAATTGCGAAATGCAGACCGAATCACCATGTTGCCTTTGTTTACCTCAAAAATTATTACTAAGCTAGCTAGACCTCCCGACTGTCGTGTGCTTCGGTTCTGTTTACTTTTTGATGCAGTAACGTTACTACTAACCGGAGCGAAGTATAATTCCGCTGCTGCTGAGAAACTAGTTCCTGTAAATGTAATGCAATCATTAAGATGAAAAGGATAGTTTGATTTCTGACATTATTCTCTCAACGGACACTTACATCGGTAGTCTGGTGTTATAATTGATTTGTTTTTAGTGTACTGTGGAGTGGGTAAAACTGTTTTATGGCATGCTAAAGCTGGTCCCATTGATTCGCGCTAGCCTAGCACCGGCCAACTACGCAACTGGGACGACTGGATGAATTAAAAAAAAAAATTCTCTACTGATAAATAACACTAAGGCTCACTTGGAAATGAGGCCCGATGTCCAAAATTCCGAACCACCCCTTTAAAGTGTTTTGAGCTCATAACCTATTGTGTAATGTGCATAGACTGTAAAAAAAAAAAATAGGGATGTAGTGTCCGTGACGTCACCCATAGGTTTCTGAAGAGCATTTTTGAAGCCCAAAGTGGGCAGAGCCGACCGTCGCCATTTTGGATATAAAGCGGCAATCCACCTGTCACTCAAGTGGCCACGCCCTTAATTATGCATAACTTTAAAGGTGCAGTGTGTAACATTTTTGACTATTTATTAACAGAAATGCAATATGACATCCATAACTATGTGTTCAGTTGTGTATAAAGAACTTACTTAATAAACCGTAATGTTTTTATTACCTTAGAATTAGGCATTTATATCTACATAGGCGCGGGAATCCCCTTCTATGAAGGCCGCCATATTATGACGTCATATTTCTACCGTAGCCGACAGCGTTACAGAGCGCGTTTCGTCACTACCTTGAAAGAGAAGCCGCAGCCCGCAGAAAGCTAGAAGAAGCTAGTCATAAACACCGTGAGTGTTTTCCCTTGTCAGTGGTGTAAATATGTAGTTGGATTGTTTCATGTAACTTAATTCTTCTCCCTCGCTGTGTTATGGCTTTGCAATGTGGGGATAAATGTGCTGGTTACGTTCGTGAGACAGCTGTTTAGTAGGCTAATTACTCTTGTCATTGACCGGAAAACAGTTACAGGAATCACCAACCCGTCGATCTTGGAAGCATTTTTATGTCGATCGAGTTTCCAAAATCAGAGAAAAAAGGCTATTGTGTGTAATAAGTGGTGTCTATGGGATGCGGAGGCACGCGTGCTGTTACAATCACGTCATTTTTGCCGCACGCACCTTTGGGCTCATGTGGACGCGTCGAGTATAAACAAGGCTTTAACCAGCTCAGCCACAGTAGCAGCTCATATTAGCCAGCTAAACTTTTACTACCCTGTTAGAAAAAATCTATAGTTGCATAGTTTCATGTGGTTCTACTCCCTCGCTGTATTAAGGGTTTGCTATGTGGGGAGAATGTGCTGGTTACGTTCGTGAGACAATCAGCTGATTACTATTATTTACAACAACTGTGACGAGATCTGTCGTGTCGACAGCTCAGACCAATATAATTATATTATGTATTAAGACCCTTGATCCTCACCTGACTATGGCTTTGTAAACTTTATCCATGATGTGGTTTATAATGGACTGTGGTACTCCATGTTAGCTGTGGCTTGTTTTACTCTGGCTCACTACGACGATGTTTGTCCCGTTTTAGCCACCGTAGCTTCTTCGAAAGGGAGGGGTGAGCAGTGGGCTGAGCCCTTAGTGTACAGTAAACTCGCAAACAAACCGCTAGATGTCGCTAAAAAGCTACACACTGCACCTTTAAGGCAAAATATAAATAAAACAGATGAATTATAAAAAATGTCAACCCCCTCACAGTTGTCATGAAGGGCAAAATTTGATATTTAGACCAAAACCACGTTTTGTAAAAGGCTGTAATCACATTTTTTTCCGCCTCAAAGTTGGCCATTTTAACATGAGGGATCTATGAGATTGACTCTCTTTTGGACCCTGTCTCTAATGGCCAGACAATGAATTGCAGTTTAGTTAAGTCACTTCTGTGTTGGATTCAAGAGAGAGATCGGAAGGTTGCCGCTTGGTAATCTGCCCCTGTAATCATAATTTTCTTAAAAAGGAATAAAAGTTGTTCGTGTTTTACTGCCACTAGTGATTATTTCATGTGAAAACTGCAGTGGTTTGTACGTGTTTGGAGTTTTTAAAAAAAATGTAGGTAGAGCAGACTGATCTCATGAAAGGGCGTATGTATGACACGCCAATTCGTATTTCCATTTTTGGCGTGCTATCAACACGCATAATCGCTTTTCAGCGTGTTTATGAACGCCGTTACATTACTGTATATATAAATATATGACCTACCCCAACCCCGTCCCTAAACCTACCCGTCACTGGTTAATACCATTTATGAGTCTTTCCCTACCATCCTAGTAAGAAAAATATCGCTCCCCCAGATGTATATCAAAATTTGGCTTTATTTCGCTCGGATTTTTAACGGCGTGTACATACACGCGGAATCACTCGGACATAACGGCGTAGATATACACGCATACACGCGGATAGCTCAAAATGCGTATAAATAACACGCCACTTGACTTGAAAGTGGCGTGTATGTTTACGCAAAAGTCATGATGTCATGTTGGGTAGAGGCACCTTTTTTTTTAATAAGCCTATGTTGAAAATATCAATTCCCACCTTCCCAGACTGAACCCTTCAAGTATCCTGATTCTTCTGGAACCCTTAGGGTATTTCCTTGGATAAAAGGGTTCCTGTTAGCGTCCTGTTAGCCTGTAAATGGTTCGGCCTTCTCACCAACACGTGTTCCCGCGGTCCACGCTCTCTAGTAAACAGTGTCAGCTGCGCTCATGCACGGTGATAGAAGGCTGGAAGTTTAATAAACACACGAGATGTCTCAAAGCACTTCTAATGAGCAAATATTTACTCTATAATTAACTAATTCAACTACATAGCGACAAACAGACGGCAATCTTATGTGTCAGCACAATGCGAGAAGCACAAAGCGAGAACCTTTCCGGGCCTCTGAAACTGGCCAGTGCGTTTCCACATGAAGTCCCTGCTTGATGTGATTAATAGTGTTTGATAGGTATCTGTAATTTTTATGTTTATAACCCTTATAAGTGTTCCATAATTATTTGAAGGGAAGCAGCTGTGAAGGACGACGCAGAGGACTTGGCTCAAGCATTGATTTAGATATACTTCAAGGCAAGCATACACTGTTGTAAATTACTAATTTGGAGATAGCAGCATAATCAACATAAAATAAACAATGGGAATTTATATTTCATTAGGAAATTGATTTGATCTTAGGAGGAAGTTTGCAACATATGGTACATCCATGTCCTCTTGGGAAGTTTGTATGTGGTAAGGTTAAAGTTTTTAGTTTTGTTATTAAGTCGTAATTATGACATCAGGTTTATTTAAATCACAAAATAGCGAAGATGCGCTTTATTTTGATGGCCCACACTTGCCACAGACCAATAGTAGTTCGAAGGTGTTTACCAGTTGGAGAGTTTCTGTAAAGTTAACTTTGTCAAGCTATTTAGCTTACAGTATATCAGGGACGTGATGCGCCCCTAACTCAAAAACTCTGGGATCAAAGAAAACCAAATAATTTTCCACACATAATTACAACATTGTTGCTGTTTGAGTGCGTTCAACTTGAAAATACTGAAGTATCTTTCTGTACTTATAGGGAATCATGCACCAGCCGAGCACTGACATTGAGATCAGTGCTAATGCTCATACGTCCTACAGGTATTAGGCCTCCTTGGAATCGACTAAACTTTGCAAAGATTATAAAACTTGAATAATGTAATATTAAAGTTGAATCTTATATCACATTTGGATGGTGTAGATGCTGTTTTCAATTTGACAACAAATAAAACACACCCTAGGTCAAAGCGTTAGCCTGTCAAACCCGCAGAATTAACTTAGCAGCTTCCTACAAACTTCTTACACATCTGGATGGTCCACTTTAATTCTTTCAAGATGGTACGAACACAAATAACACAAGGACGTTCCTGTATGCTTGCTAACAGTTGTATTATACTGTTTACTACCATAATAGCAAATGTAGATAAACAGTTTACATCAGTGAATTTTTATGTGGACATTCTATCATGTCTATGCTTAAATATAATTATTTTTATTACACTTAAAATGTTATAGTTTCTCTCAAAGTTTGAAGATAGTCAATGAACGCTTCCTCCATGAGTATTAATTTATCAAAGTTGCCCCAACATGATGAGGTGGTGCTATCGTATTTTACAAGGTTGTTTTACCGCAGAGCATATGTTTTCAGAGAGATGAGGCTGACCGGTGGTCTATAACAGCTTCTGAAACATGTACGCAGACAGTAGGGTCATTCTTGTTATGCAATACAGTCTGTCTTCTTTATATATCTTTTACAATCTCAGTTGAAAAGTCTGGTTAGTCTGGTCTGTTGGTTTGTTTTAGAATGCATTTTGGGTGCTTTTCAGCCAACTAAGGCCAGCCAAGATGTTTATTTAAGTAGCTTTTTCAGCAGGGAATGGTATCAACTTATCAAAAACTGGTTAAAAATGGAGCTAATTTCAGATTGACACCGTCATGCTGTCAGTCCCTCACTCTTTAGCTCTTTATTTCCAAACTGTTGCACTAACATGCCTTAACATTTAAATTAATAATTTGATTCAATGAACTTATTGTGTCTATACATGTTTTTACACACATTTTTTTAAGTCTATGTAATTGCAGCTGTAAATATTTGATGTTATTACATTTATAATTTCACTGTTGACCCTTCCCGTACACCAGGGGTTTTCAAAGTCAAAGACAGTGGGCCTCCCTTTTGGATTTTTGGTATGAAAAAAAAAATACATAGTAAAGACACCTATAAAGTGTGAGCCATGTAATCATGTAAATAATCAGTCAAATATTAATAAAGGTACTGAGTTAAAAAGGTACTACATAACATAATTGATCCAGTAAATGACAGGAAATTGTTTGAGTGGCTACAGGACTAGGCCCATAACTTTTCTTGGAAAAATCCTGCTCAAGTTGCACGGCTAAATGGGCAAATGAGGTGCATGTGTGCAAGACTCTGGATTGTAAAAGTAACATTAACCTGCAAGCGGCGAGGATGACATCCCATCAGTGTCTCGTCTCCAGGCACTGAATCAGAATGGTGATTATTCTGGAGACAAACGTGGTGAGGCGATAGCCTGATTTACATCTTCGAGAACAACTGACGTGCATGACTGCGTCGGATTACTCTTCAGATATGGTAAGTTGAATTAAATATTAAATTTGCCATGACATAACAGACTCCTGCTTATTCAGTCATATTGATACATATTTAAAGATGTCATGAAATCCCAATCCAATCTATTTACTTTCTCAATACATGTTCATGGTTCATATATTCAACTCAACAACAGTCGGGGTAAACCTCATTATTCAGCTGTGTTAGAAATGTATTCATGGGATAGGCTACATTTCGACTCGTCTTGGTACATTGTGTTCTGTGATTTGGTGTTGTCTGATTTTAGAAGGCTTCTTTTAAGGTTGGGTAAAATATTACATATAATGTAGTACTGTAGAATTAAGATGACTAAGTATATACACTTATTCAAACAGTTTTCATAATTTGCAATATTGGGAAGCCTTATGGACTTGCATAGTGCATATGCTGGAATCTCAAGGTCACTGGTAAAGGTGGAATCATCCCAATGGAGTAACATCATGTCTCTTTGGTGTTCCTCTGTCTTACTCATCTCAAGGATTTCTTTTACCAAGGGGTTGTGAACTTCACCCTAAAGTGGATGAAATTTAAATCTCAGGGGCTCTGAAGGTGTCAACCAACTCCATCCCTTCTGAACACTTATACACACTCTCCAAGAACATCATAGGACGTTCCCAGAAGACTGTGTGGATCTATGTTAGGATGTCTGCTTGTACCTCTGACAGTGTTCACTAGTACCTCACAATTTTTCAGAAGGACTGCTCCTTTGGGAAGCCTCATGGACTAGATATCTGGCGGTGTTGTGATTTGAGTTCCTTTCATAGTGCAGATGCTGGAATCTCAAGGTCTCTTGTAAAGGTGGATTCATCCCAATGGAATACCATCTCCTCTTTTTGCTGTTCCTCTGCCTCACTCATGTCACAAACTGTCTTCCAGATTGTCCTTTTAGAGTCTGAACATGCACACTAATGAATTCATGTTCCTCTAGGCCATAACAGAGAAAGAGTTTAAGAAGTAAAGTCAATTAAAAAATAATGGATATCTCATCTGATTTCCATACATGATGGTTACGTGTACCATTATAATCTCATAAAATTGACAAAATCAGTGTCAGTAAAACACCTGGTTGCATTTAAACACTTCGATACAATCTGGTCTGAGCATTCTTCCCATAATTACCAACACAATAATTCCTGGCAATTTCTTCTGAACCACATCAGGAAATAGTTCCTAAATAAACCCCAGAGAAACAAGAGATGGGGACCACATTATAAAATCAGATAACAACATATTTGGAAATATGTGCATACCTTGCAATGTTGACCATCTGCCATGTCGCCTCTGACTCCATTTCCACGGAAAAGTGGATCTGGTGTTTTAGGCTGGGGTATTATGATAGTGTAAGTACCAGAGGGTACAATCCTCTTTGTGTTTTGCAAAAACATGCAGGACCTAATGGGACAGGAAATGTTTTATAGTTTTTGGGTTATGTTGACCCACAGGGGACTGTGTACTGCTTTTATTTACACAAGGCACACATGTAACAGTAATATAATATAAAATTGTGAGGAGATGCCAAGAGAAGACCAAAAGTATCTTTATTATTATTATATTGTAATTGTTTTTAAATTCTTAATTAATCTTAAATGCTAAGACAATTATTTTGTTTATTTTAGCTAATACTGTAAAAAAAACTATGCATAAGTTGACTTTAAAACTAAAATAAGTTTTCGTGACACTTTCTATAAACCCTGTATAGGTAATTAAGCAATAATTAATGCATTTTATTTACAAAACTCTTTAATTTTTTATTTTAATTAGAGCATTAACAAAGATTAATAAATGCTGTATAACGGCAGTTCATTATTAGTTCATGCTAATTAATGTGGTTAACTAATGTTAACTAATGAACTATTGTAAAGTATTACCATATTATTTATGTAAATATGTGTGTATTTAAAGGTTAAGACTCATACTGTATTACACATTATTTATTTATTAAATGTTGTTACACATTTGAAAGTTTAAATTCAACAACACTCAATATAAGTCAACAAGTCCACAATAACTTCATAAACTGAATCATGTTAAAACCTATGAATATTCCTTTATTATCAGCCATGTATATCTTCATATCTTCATACCCACGCACTTTATAAATTAACAACTTTTCTTAACAAAGATCATTACTTTATATGCTGTAATATTTCACAGCTCTCCGAAATGTGATTTGGTAAGTAGCCGCATTAATAATTATAATCCCTACTTTGCATTTGGGGACTATTTTATAATCTGTTGAATGTTCTTGTAAGTAACTGAGTTTCATGCATTACAACATGTGCTCAACACCAAATTTAAAGTTATTTCCACTGGTATAATGGTATGATGGTATAGTCCATTCAAATCTTTATCAAGTTTATTAATTAGCACATATTATAATTTAGTATAATAGTAGGCATAATTATTAATGAAGGAAGTATGACAATGTGTATAAGGCGGCATTATAAAGTCCTTTAAATTAATGGATTGATTTCTGCATTGCTCTATAGATATTGTGTGCTGGAATGCGTCCACTTGCCCCTTACAGTGGAATTTTTGAATTCACTTGTCTTCATCAAACGAAGGGATTGGCTCTGTCCCAGATCTGACCTGGCGCAAGGTTAAAGTTCACATGTTTCCCACCATTGTGTATATAAGTTGATTTTTACAAGAAGCTGCCAGGCTATGACAAGGGCCAGGGGCCAAAGTGGAAGGAGGGTTTTATGAGCAATGTGTTCCTGGTTACGTCCTTAAAAACTGCATATAAAAAGCTAATGCTGTTACAGGGTGCAATGTATTTGTCTTATGTCTTCTGTTGGCATAGCACACCTAAGTACACTACATTAAATTCTAGTGAAGGATGCAATTCAAAACAGTATTTCAAAATGATTGCGCAGATAGTAATAATACTTATGAATTCCAGCAATTGACTCGCTATATGAACTGTTCTCCGGTAATTCATTCTAACCTCTCTGTCTGACTTATTGCACTCCCACTTGTGTCTGATTAGCTTTGTACTCCTTCAAAGTTGAGGGGGAAAAAAAATCTTGGCTTAGAAGCTTGAAGTGACAGGCTGTATATATTAATGGGCATGATTAGTTATTAGCGCTTGCTCCCACATTAGCGACAGCAGGCCAGGAGCGTCTACGCTACAGGAGCCGCCAGTACAGGGGCCCCTGCTAGAAGCATTTCTCGGGACATCTGTAGGAGCTCTTGTGAAGCATTTAAGTCAAGACTGTTGGATACCAGCTGCACTGCTCCAGTAAAGCTACAAGCTTCAGTCAAATCGAGAACGGAGACAAAGAGATGACAGCCACCTGTAACAACACCAACCAGACACATGAAAGGGTTTTGACAGCCTGGGGAGCGACAGGCGGATGCTTTCGGTTTTGGCCATGTGTTGGCTGTGGTCCACCTTCACGGGCAGGTGAATTTTCATTAACAGTCACTTCACTCAGCAGCCTGGGCTCACACCATTAACACAGTGGCTTTACGCCAGTGTTGTCATTGATCTTGGCATCTGCACTTCACCTTATGGAGATGTGAATGTAAATACAGATACCGTGCAAAGGCAGCTATCTGTTGATGATAGAGATTCTACCGTAATATGTGTATTGTATGTGGCATATCGTGACTGACTGGGACTAATAACCTGTAGTTAATAACAGTAATTACAAAATTCAGAGTTGTAAATAACCTTCATTGACTCGTGTAACGGAGACCAGTAGTAAGAGCTGTGTGAGTAAAACCTCACTCCCTTTGCCTCAAAAGGCACACAAGCAACAGACGCTAGAAGCTGCAGACTTTAGCGTATTTTTTTACGTGCTAACCTCCCATGCCAGAAACGCCGGTTTGAGTTCTACACGGGGCGAGTAGGACCGGGGTTTATATTGGTGCCGTGACCCGGATGGGAGTTTTAGGTTTAAGGTGGAGAGTGTAACAGAGACCAGCTAGTAAAAGTTGTGTGAGTAAAACCTCTCTCCCCTGGCCTCAAGAGGCGCACTAGTGACAGACACTAAAGACTGCAGTCCACAGGCGCGCCCAGCTCCCATGCCGGACACAAAGGTTCAAATCCTGCTTGGAGCTGCTCGTTGTAAAATTGTTACAACGTATTTACTTTTTGTAAATAAAAAGATTATTTGAGCAAATCAATTAATTAATAAACCACATTGCTTCATGGGATACTCCACCCAAAAATTAAAATTCTGTCATTATTTACTCACCCTCAAGTTGTTGCAACCCTTTATGAGTTTCTTTCTTCTGCTGAACACAAAGGAAGATATTTTGAAGAACGATTGGAACCAAACAGTTGTTTGGCACCATTGACTTCCATAGTAGAAAAAAAAATACTATGGAAGTCAAAGGTGCCAAAGTTCCAATCGTTCTTCAAAATATCTTGCTTTGTGTTCAGCAGAAGAAAGAAACTCATACAGGTTTGCAACAACTTGAGGGTGAGTAAACGATGACAGAATTTTCATTTTTGGGTGGAGCATCCCTTTAATTCAGTAGTTTACAAAAAAAATAGGCAACATACTGTACGGTATAAACATAAAATCATTTTACATTGAATTTTCCAAGTAAAATTACTTGATATAACATTATTCATCATAAGATTTTGATCATACTGCTCCCCAACTCCACGTGATTGACCTCATGGTCTTTTTAGAATAGCAACAATTGTTTGCTGATGTGATCCAAGGCCTAAGTGCACGGCTGGATTTACAAACCAACTGATTTACACCAAGTGAATTTAAAACTACACAATGCTGGAGAATGTACTCGACTTGTTTAATAACAGTGCCTTAGAAACAACTCACAGTGCCTTAGAAACAACTCTCATTGCATCACATCAGGAGCAAGGTCGTTTATTTCAGCTTGCCCTCGGATTGTGTAATGTAGAGTGGGGTTTTGGTGCTGTGCATCAAAATGTTGTAAACTCTTGTAATGTTGTGTACATCAGAATGCATTCCAGTGAGTGTTGCTTGAGTTCAGGGAGGAAGCTGTGAATATTTACACTTTCTAACATGTGAAATGGTGCCTCGATGGTTGCAGCTAAAAATAACATGACATTCAGATGATGTCTACTTGGCCTGGCTCCAAATGATGAGAACCTGCAACAGCATATGGCTCCCACCAACCATATGCTTCTGTTCAAACAATAGGTCAAAAGTTAAAAAATAATGAAAATAACTACTTTCTTTGTAGAGTGTTTGCATGCTAAATCAAGTTTTATATGAAATTTGTTTTACTGTGTGTTCTATAAGAGTTATTTGTACACCATCAGACTGTTGGTCCTTAGGAGGGCCTGGTTCTTCAAGTTATTGATGAAGTAATTTAATAATTCAGAGCAAACTGTACTCTAAAAACTTTTTTTTCTTAAACACTTAAAAGAAAGATTCTATTTTGGCATCTATGGTTCCATGAAGAAAGTTTAGCATTTCTATTGTACAAAAGGTTCTTTACACTCATTAATGTTAAGCTAATTTAGTGGCATTGATGGTTGCCCTCACTTTTGCTTTTGACTTTGACCTTTGCTTTTATCCATAAAGAACCTTTGACCTACATGGAACCTTTTCATTGCACAAAAGGTTCATTATAGTGGGAAAAGTTCTTCAGCTTATTAAAATGTTCTTAACACTTCGTGGGGAATGGTTATTTTATAAGATCTGATCACTGAAACATTCTCTGGGGAACCAATAACTGATCCTCCATGGCATTACTGCAAAAACCTCCTTTTGGAACGTTTATTTTTAAAAATAAACAGAGGTAAGCAAGCAGGTTGACCAATCAAGAAATATAATAGCGTCACTATTATTGAACATCTACAAATCCAAACCTTCTGATGATGAAAAAGTAGCAAAGCTGCTTTACAGGCCATCTTCCATTTCCTCTCACTGTGTTTGGAGGTCTGGTCTGGTTTTATGAGTCCTGGCCTTTGACATCATTAACAAGACTCTGTTGCCCATTGAACTCATTGAGGGCTTTAGCACATATGATTGAGGTTCAGGCACATGGTCAGCTAGAGGTCCTTACCATCGTCCTCCTGGTACACATGGCCACCCCTGGGAACCATCATGTGGAGAAAGCAGCGTTCCATCTACAGCAAAACAGTTTGGTTCCTCTCGAAGAGCCTTACAAAATAATTCTATTTAGGGCAGAGTGTTTATTTTTGTGGAAAATTATTGGAAAGATGCAAGTTTTGTGCCACTATAAAAGATTATCACTGATGGATGCTTAACTACTGCAAAGTGCCATTCAAGCCATTAAATGCCATGCATGCCAGATGTTGTCTATTGTGCCATGTATTTGTCAGCTGTCTCCAGAATTGCAGGTTCTGAAAATAATCTGTGCTATGTATATATATATATATATATATATATATATATATATATATATATATATATATATATATATATATATATATATATATATATATATATATATATATATATATATATATATATATATATATATTCAACTTGATTACTTGATTGGAAGCTGATTGCAATATTTACTTGCACAATGTACCAAATGAAGGCACAAACCAAACCAAATTTGCTATAGATATGTTTGTGTTAAGGGCTATGTTTATACTGATTATTAAATTATTTAATTAAATGTAGACATTAAAATAATTAATTTACTTACCCTTATGCCAT
Organism: Chrosomus eos; assembly: GCA_036326025.1. Lineage (NCBI taxonomy): Eukaryota > Metazoa > Chordata > Actinopteri > Cypriniformes > Leuciscidae > Chrosomus > Chrosomus eos. The sequence goes on from CM070841.1 coordinate 4,940,721, forward strand.
TCCAAAACTGATTTTCCTTTGTGTAACACCAAAGGAGGCATTTTGTAAATTCCCTTTTCATAGAATCCGTCAAACTTCAAAAGGACACAAAAGCACTAGATACTACATGTAAGTAGTCCATTCAGCTTCCAAGTCTTTTACGGTATATTTTCTCATGTATAACCATACAATATTTTTATATAAATGGTAGCACTTTACAATATTTTTTTCATGCCATTTTTTATATTAATGCATTCACAGTGCGCTAAGAAATGTTTACAGATAAAAAGCTTTAGATTTTAAAAATGTATTATTAAATGTTGCAAATGTTGTAAAAGTCTTCTTAAGCCATGCATTAGCTTGACAAAAATTTACAAGATGTCAGAAAATGAAAATTGTATTATTATTATTTCCTGAGTCCAGTGTATGCAATATTTCTTTCTCTGTTAAATTGTTGACTTGATAGCATGCCTTAATAGTAATAACTTGAAGTAACATAGTTTTATGGAACAAACAAATGTCCTATTGTTATGCCAACAATCCGTTGTATGACTTTGTATTAACGACTTTAAGTTTGGAGAACAACTTACTTGAGAAATTTAAGGCAATCAGTTGCCATACATTTTTTTAGTAATGTGAACAAGCAAACTTGTTAAGAAAACTGGTTTGTTTGAGTTCTGTGCTCAAAACTTAACATAAATCACTAAGTTGGCTGAACTTTTCAAACTGAGTTATCAACACTAAAGTTTTCTGGTAACCTATACAAATATACAAGTTACCTATACAAAGTTGTAGTACGTTTTATCAAAAAAATATGTTTTTTTTAAATAACTAATTTGCTTGAGAAATCTGAGGCAATCGGTTTCAAAAGGTGTTCTAAGTAAATTCAACCTATTACTTTCTACAGTGTTCACTGAAAGTTTTGAGAACCACAGTTAACCTGCATGAGAACCTTATGAGAACAAAATCCACGTTCGATCAGTGTAGGAAGTTATTAGGGATGCTCGATGGTGTTTTAAAAGGAGTTTTGAGCAGGACCTCTCTGGAACACAGGCAACTCCACCACCTGGAACAAAACATGAACATTCCATCCACGTGCCACAGCAAACTTGAGCTGATGTAAACCGTCACATAAGACCCGCTGTCTTCTTTGAACACAAGGCAACTGACCAAGCTGAAAACGCTAAAAGGGGCCAAGAAATCCTGAATGACACGGATGCGTTAGTGGACACACGTGTGCTAAATTCTGCAGCTGTTTTGGAGGTTACATGGCAGGACGTCAATGAAAAGCAGCATTCGCCCCTGGGTGGGCTCAAACCACCAACCTTTCGGTTAACAGCCGAACGCGCTGACCGATTGCGCCACAGAGACCTGCGGCAAGCCAGTCCATGGGCTAGGTTTTAAAAAAAAGCAGACTTGGACTTTTCCGGCAATCACGGACTCTTTTTCCATGACGCGCTAGTTTGCATGCTGGAAAGCGAGGCCCCATTGGGAAGAGAGAGGGATCATAGATACGCCCAACGTGGGGCTCGAACCCACGACCGAGATTAAGAGTCTGATGCTCTACCGACTGAGCTAGCCGTGCAGCTGCTGTGAACTGCTTCGGGGTGGTTGCGGTTTTTATCCGTGCTTAAATTGCGCCCGTGAAAGGGAGCCTCACATTTTGGCAGGCTTGGCATAGCCTCTTGCAGGTAAAGTCAGGGTTAAGCCTAGAGGTAGGCTTAGTGTGTACTTTGTTTGTTTTGGCCATATCTGTTGTTGGGGGATACAATTTGACCCAGTAGAGCAGGCCAATGATATGCACAACCAAGAGCTAAAGTTCCGTTTCGGTCTGTCGAGTGAGAGAGCGGTTACTGAAGGCAAACTTCTCCAAATATCCAAAGGCAAAAGTGAGCCATACATCAAAGAGTTGAAGGGACACAACCTCCAACCGGAACTTAAACAATAAACAGAAACATTAATTTATATGATTACACTCTGCACTCCATCTTCTGCAGGAATGAATTTGGTGTGACCCTCAAAATGCATCATGTATTCTCTGGTTTTGAGTGTACATCAGTTGTATTTGTATATGGTGTCAGACAACAGTACAAATGGCTGTCCCCTAAACAGCCCTTTAGTGCAGTAGATCGACCAATTCTTTGAAAATATTCAAAGAGAAACTCAAAAGAAGGTTAGTTTTTCCAATGAATAACATCTTGCATTTTATCTAAATTTATTTGAAATCTTATTTATTTAAAATGGTATTGTTTGGTAAGACTTTAAAGATAATTGTATGCTGCTTTTGCATCCTCATTCCAAAACATTGACCATTAAAATTCTTTAAAACTTCTGTTTGTGATCCGTGCATGAAAGCCTTTTAGTGTGAAGTTTAGAGATTAGTGTGAACTTATGTTGCTATTTCCAGTTGTAGTTCCCCAGAAACCCCATCAAACAGTTTCCATTTTTATCAGGCCTCCTCTATAAAATACAAGCCCAAAGAATAAATGACTCTGCACTTTCCATAGGGGCCTATTCATCCCCTCACCTGGACACCCTAAACGGCCATTAACGGCTGCCTATTCAGACTCTTGCACCCTCATTAAACTTCCTGATAGGGCATCATATCCACTCAGTTTCAACATTCTGCTGTGCAAGGTCTCATCACGGTTATATTTATAATCTCATGTTCATTTCAAAGTAATGAGAAATCTCTAATAGTCTAATTCAGCACGATTCGGACTGACACACGGCAGTGATGTAATTCCAAGGTGAGTGTACATCTTCCAAAATCATTGGTTTGCCTTCGTTTGAGGATAATACTAATGGTATGGGTGATATAGTCCAGCTGTTTTTAATCAAAAAATCTGATTTCCATATCCCATTTAGAAAACTAATGGAGCCCATCTGAGCTTCTGAGCCAATGAATACAAAAGGTAATTAACATAAATGCGATGAGTATTTTGAACAGACCATTGAATAACATAGGGGTATTAGCAAGCTTACTGTACTGAAGAAGAGGATAAAAATGTAAGATCTATGTTTTCCATACACTGAGGTTTAGCCCAAAACAGCAATTATCTGAAATAGAAGCAGTAGTTCGATTTTATCAATCATCTCTAAATGGACACAGACTTAAATAAAGAAAGCACACACAATATTCAATATTAAGAACCTAGAAAAGGTTATAGTCTCAGTTTTAGATAGCCGTCTGACAACAGTCTGCTCATTGACCTTTTTTTCATCCATATCACACATAAAATGGCAAAAGCCGGTTGAAATTTGCAAAATCAGGAAGGCTATTCCAGAGTTTAGAAGCCAAATGGTAAAATGCTCTTTCTCCTTTAGAGGACTTAGTTCCTGTTTACACCTGGTATTAAGATTTGTTTTGGTTGATTGGATCACAAGTAGACGAAGCAGACACATACCTGTTTACACCTGGTGTTTTAATCCGTTTGTTCACTTTCAACCACTTCTGTCCTGATTTTTTCGAGGAGAAGGTCTATGGGTTGTAAATGTATGTTTTTTTCCAGATCTTTTGATCTAATGGATGAAATAAGCTTGCACAATTTACATATGAACACGACAAGTGACGGCAGAAAAACACACAGAGAGCAGCAGCTTTAGTTTCTGCTCTGACAGCCGCAAGACCAGACGAACGCTGTGAGTGTGTGTTAGAAATCAGGAATGGTAAGAGAATATTGTGCTTGGTACGTTTTTCATCTTCAAACCAAACTTGGGTCTTCAGCTGACAAAGTTTCAAATCTTTTTTTGAGAAGACGGTCTTTAGTGGCTGTTTGAATGCATTCGACCACATAAGTATTTACACTACGAAAGCAATCTGGTCGAATGCATTTACGACTACCTCTGGAAGTGGTCAAAAGTGGACAAGCTCAAAGTGTTTAGACCCCTTTACAACTGTATTTAGCGCTATCCACTAGTGATCCGGTCGACCAAAACGCATCTTAATACCAGGTGTAAGCAGGGCCTTAGATATCCTAGGTACTACCAAAAGTCCATAGTTGTGTGACCTTAAAGATCGTGATGGATTGTAGCACGATAGAAGATCGATTACATACACAGGAGCTAAACCATTTAGGACCTTATAGGTCAGTAGCAATACTTTGCAATTGATACGGAACTCAATAGAAAAACCAGTGTAGAGATGAACTTGGGGTTATATAATCATATTTTTTTGACCTGATAAGAACTCTAGCAACAGCATTTTGGAGTAACTGTAGCTTGTTTAATGAAGTTGCCAGACGACCAACTTGTAATGCATTACATTAATGTAGTCTAGAGGTCATGAATGCATGAACTAGCTTCTTCAGAAGCACATATCATGCTCTGTAGCTTAGAGATACCTTCTGTTTTATTTTTTAAATGTCAATGAAATAATAGACAATCCACTTCTGTATGAATGGGAATTCCAACCCAATCTCACGAGAAAACATATGTATTTTACAAATGTGCAATGCTATGTGAAATTGTACAATGTAATTCATAACAAAACATGAAGCGTGAAGCTGCAACCCTAAATCTAACCTTTGAGGCACTAGCAGGTTGTACAATAACATGCAAATAAGATTTTATGGTAACACTTTAGAATACTGTCATTAATGAATAACTACACAGGAACAAATGAGTAACACAATAGTAACATTCTAGTAACTGCTATTAACCTCTTAAGATCCAAGCCATTTTTGGGGATTTTTACGCCTGGATTTAGCCAACCCAAATTAAAAAGCATCTTGTTCCCACATACTTTGGGCTAAATGCACAATTTTTGTGTCATTTTACAGGGAACCCTTTGCAGTTTCATAAAACAGTGCTAAAATTGATAAACATTTAAGCATATGTTGTCTGAGCTTTAATGAACACAAAAAAGGCGCTTTTTGATTTTTTTATTTTAAATTAATTTTTGAAAGTGGATAACTCAGCCCCTGTAGGGCATAGTGACATGCAGACAAGTATGGCTATTTCCTCTAGATGGCAGCAAACACTGAAAAAAAGAATTATTTCTCTATAATAAAAAATGAAAAAGATATTCAAACAAATCTGAAGGGAGAAATATTACCTTTTTTATGTAATTTCTACCCACCCAAATCTAAACTTGGTATTGTATATGTACCAGGGTTCTAAATTAACACCTGCCAACCCGCCAAATGCGGGTAAAAATTCGTTTTGGCGGGTGTTAATAAAAACTTACTAGCCAGTTTGGCCGGTGATGCATAAGGTTCTGTTCTCGGTCATTTATCTCCCTGGCAGTACTTCCTACATTTCCCATGAACACTGTGCCGTAATGCTACGTGATGACGTTTTATACGCCCATTGGCTGCGCGCAGTTTGCAGTGAAACCAGCGCGAAAAATGATCATGGAAACTAACGGAGCATCCACCAGAAAACACAAGGAAGACGAAGAACGAACGGAGCCACAGCAGGGAGCATAGACTGAAAGAGGAGGGACCAAGTAAAGTAAAGTAAAAAGTTAAGATTAAACTAAATGCGGCAGTGGTTGGGAGTGGGACAGACTTCTGGGTTTAAATTTAAATGTTGTTTAACAAGAAATAGGATACGTTATTTTTTTAAGTTTAAGGTTTTTGTCATTATTTCTGAACAAGCTTATACATTAGGCAATATACACAACAAGCTTAGTATATATCTTAAGGTTTTCTTTTAGTTGAAAACATTAAACAATATGTGTAAACAAAAAATATAAACAAAAGCATCAAGCAGCGTGGACGGGGAAAAAACGCAACAACAAAAAAAGCAGACGCGCAATTATCGTACAGAACGTACATACTCGAGTCAGCATATGATTATCGTGTTTATATTGTTTCACGTTCAAGTTGAGAAAAAAAATATCATGCTCGAGTGAGAAAACGCGCTGCGCTGACAGACGTTGCAGAGACGCGCGCGTGTGTTTGTGTGCAAAGTGACAGCAAGTGCGTTTTCTGTGCTTAAACCTGTCTCCCTCAAAATCATTTTGCTACCAGAAGGTATCATCTCGTATCACGATTCCATCGGGGTACAGCTGCTTACCTGCAGTCGTTAATGCAGTGATGGATAGCTGCTTAATCAATCGACTGCTGTTTCTTTGGATTTCATGTGATTTCTCATTGTGGTGGTGATATTATGATAACTCAGTTTAATTAATAATTGATTAAAAGTAATTCCATTTTTTAAAAAGGATATCATTTTCATCTAAGTAATACCAAACTTCGCGAGGCAGACAACAACATTATGTGATCAAATACAAATAATCCACTTGTTAAACACAGCTCCACCAAGTGCACTTAATTATAACTGTGAAAAAAAATTAAAATTCGAATAGTATTTTATTTTTTTGAATAATAATTACAGATCGAAAATTTGAATATTCGTGCACATCCCTAATAGATAGATAGATAGATCCCAAACTTGAAATGAAATGTTTGCACTTTCTGTGTTGTATTGTATTTTATATGTGTTTTCCATGCCAACAATGTTAATAAAATGATCAAATGCATTCAGTGGCACTCATAATTTCTCTTATTTTCACCGGAAAAAAATTTGGCTAGTGGAAATTCTGATTGGCTGGTAACTTTAGAAAGTTACCAGCCACATTGGCTGGTGATCAAAAAAGTTAATTTAGAACCCTGATATGTACCCATTGGTACATATGCAATATCCCAGTGTAATTTTAAAGAAAACCCTTTAAAATTATATAAAACACTGCTGAATGTGATACATATTATAGTATATGTTGTCTGTGCTATAGTAAACAAAAAGAAAAAAATAGGCGCTTTATGATTTTGATCATTTTTTTCTTTCAGAAGATACAAGACAACATTTGACTAAAATCGGTGGTCTATTAGCATCTAGAAAAGGATCATCATCCTCCAGATGTATTTCATTCATTATATGGGCATCAGTTTTGTCATCTGTGTTGTGCATCACCTCAACATCACCGGCCAGCCTCCTGGAGATCTGATGCCAGCTGTGCCAACTCTGTGCCAACAGTGCCACATCTTCAATAGAACCTGAAACAAAAAAATCACTGTTTATACATAGTTTCTGCATTGTAATAATGTCACTTTCACAATATCAAAATGTAGATTTACTGCAATTACTATTTTATTCAACTTATGCAAAGTGAAACTAAGTATTACGCAATAATAAGACACTATTGCGCAATAGCTAAAACATTAGACATTTATTTTCAAATAATAGTTTATCAGATTGGTTGCTGATTTTTTATCCCGGGACCGGGATGGTGGAGTTTAAGAGCAAGAAACTCTGATTGGCAAATTAGTAAGTAATATTGATCATTGTAACCTACTAGTAATGACCCAAGTATTACTAAACCCTTCAGAAGTAATAAATTATTTAGGACAGTCAGCTAAGTGAAAAGCATGATAACTTCATAGTATTGACTGAAATTGTAAGCTTTTACAGTTTTGCTGTCAAGGCAATATTTAAGGATGAGATATTGCACTATTCTTCAAGAAGGAACTATGTTTCTACTATCGGCTACAGAGCCTGCTGTAAAGGCTGCCATAGTGTCCCTAGAAAGCCATTTTCTATGAAGGTAATAGACAAGGGGTCAGGTTTTATCTGGTTAGCACTAACCCCTGCTGATAGATGTTGTAACTACACCATCTGGCAACATAAAGCATAATTTTCCATTGAGATGCATGAAGCTACAAACAACATATATTGCATGTCATAGTTTAGTAGATGTTGTGACCCTGTGGTCCTATCAAAACAGAGTTTGTGCTGTTTATTTCAGGATCCTGACCAGTCGGATGAAGCAACATTGGCTCAACCAATAGTGTGGGTTTGGGTGAGACTTTCTGTTTTTCCGACCATGGCAGATTGAAGCAGAGTACCCAAACCTGTATCCATTATTTCCCCTCCACTGTAAGGTCCTGTTTTAAAGTGACATCCTTTTTTTATTTTATGAATTCATGCATTTATGTGTGGTTCTCAAAACCCTCTTATTAACAACACAGCTGTTCAATAAAGACAAACTGCTCATCCTTAGTGACCGATTTGTATAAATGTAAATCAAAGGAGTCAGGTCTGAAAAGCTGCTCTGTAATTTAGCAGATAACACAGCTGAAGTCAGAAGGGGAATACAGGACCAAATAAACAAGGTACAATAATTGTCCTTTTGAAGTCTGCCAACAGCTGTGGACTTATTTACAGAAGGATTCAAGAGACTGAAGTTATCACACCAACAATTTCCAACAATAAAAATGCTATTCATGAACATGACAAAACATGGTTTCTACCAGTTTAATGACTGTTCTTAGAGGGATATGAAGATTAAATCTTAATTAAATAAGTATACTTTGGGATACTTTGGGATAATGCGAACAGTGTTCGTAATGCAAATTTCATCGTCAGCACAGTTAGATTGTTCTGACCACAAGCACAATTTACGCTCAGCTCGCACATGCGCCTTAAGGTTTTTTGCACTAATTAGTTTGTCCACAAGGTGACAAAATACTGCCTTGTCCTGTTTTTTTAAAGTCGAAAAATAAACCAATGAGACGGAACCACCCCTATTCAGTTGTTAGTGCGGTTCTTGAGCACTAGCTGTCCTCCATTACACTCATCCTCCTAAACATCACTTCCATCCGGGTCATGGCACCAATTCTGTGCGGGATTTAATCCTACATCAACCGGCCTGGGAGGTGGGTGTGCTAAGGATGCTAAGGGAAGTGAGGTTTTACCTACTCAGCTTTCTGTTAGAAAGTTTCCACTGTTGCAGTCAAACTAATTAATAGAAGTGGAAGATCAAACTTAAAGGTAGGGTAGGCAATTTTGGAATCTAGCAAGTTAGCTTTGAAAGCATGAGATCCCGCACACCCTTCAGAGCATCTCAAAAGCCACGCCTCCTTCAAAACACAACGCACATCCAGAGCAGAGTCTGCAAAGAGTCACGAGACGAGAGACGGCGTTAAATTACATACATCACAGCACATAACATTACAATAATAATAAACAACTTACAGAGCTCTTAATTGTACCACCTGACAGGTCGGTATTCATTTTGGCATTGTTAGTGTTAACATAGAAACACATAAATCCGAGTCTGAAGAAGTGAACAGAACGTCACACTTTGCCATCTTGTATGGTTGTGACCATGAACAGCGTTGATTTGGTTCATCTGTAACATCCAAAACATAACCTCTATATACGCCAAATAATAAATATGTTCAGCATTCTGTAAAAAAATATTTTTGGATTTTCTGGATTATTTTAAATTGTAAAGTGAGCTGGATATATTCAAATTTAGCGCATGCTCCCCCTGCAAGTGGAGCATGGGGAGCATGAGTCCTGGCAGCTCTACAGCGCCCCAAAGTTTTCCAATGTACATCTGTGGTGAAAAAGGGAACTGCAGCATGCTCTAATCGCTTATTTTCACGTTACCTTACTTAAACCTTGCTCCAGACCAAGAGATTATCAATCTGCTTCAGCTATGTGTATAGTCTGCAATTAATGAACATTTGAATGTGCTGTGAATAGCCTTTATGTAGTTCTACCAGAAAGACTCGGGAGATAAGACACTGTACAATTCTGCATTTTATTAACAGCTCAGCAAGCCATATATGCAATAAAGTTCTTTGGCGTAGGCCCCGTCCGTAACTCGCGATCCTGGTACGGATTCTGCATATCCTGCCTGAAGATGAAGGCAGGGGCGCAGCTGACCCCCAAGAATGGGTGGAACATGATTCCACTGGACGGGGCCCACCCCCAAAGAACAAAGAAAAGTATACCCACCAGCCGTATATTATGTAGATCCTAAAATAGAAGAAAGCAAAGAGTTAGCGAACAGCTGGTAGACATGGATGTATCAATTTCCATACAAGTAGGATATTATTTCATTATATCGAGTTTCATCGATATCGTCGAGAGAACAGTAACTCTACAATCTATAAAGTGGAGCATGCTTTACTTTATATGAAAGATACTTTTCTGCTGCTGAATTACATACGTTTACGCATTAGCAGACGCTTAACATTTAATTTATTTATTTTTAAACGCTGCGCCACGCTGAGAAGAGGCCGCGATGAGCCACACAGAGACGAGGCCACGCTGAGCCACACAGAGACGAGGCCACGCTGAGCCACACAGAGACGAGGCCACGCTGAGCCACACAGAGACGAGGCCACGCTGAGCCACACAGAGACGAGGCCACGCTGAGCCACACAGAGACGAGGCCACGCTGAGCCACAGAGACAAGGCCACGCTGAGCCACAGAGACGAGGCCACGCTGAGCCACAGAGACGAGGCCACGCTGAGCCACAGAGACGAGGCCACGCTGAGCCACAGAGACGAGGCCACGCTGAGCCACAGAGACGAGGCCACGCTGAGCCACAGAGACGAGGCCACGCTGAGCCACAGAGACGAGGCCACGCTGAGCCACAGAGACGAGGCCACGCTGAGCCACAGAGACGAGGCCACGCTGAGCCACAGAGACGAGGCCGCGCTGTGCCACAGAGACGAGGCCACGCTGAGCCACAGAGACGAGGCCACGCTGAGCCACAGAGACGAGGCCACGCTGAGCCACAGAGACGAGGCCACGCTGAGCCACAGAGACGAGGCCACGCTGAGCCACAGAGACGAGGCCACGCTGAGCCACAGAGACGAGGCCGCGCTGTGCCACAGAGACGAGGCCACGCTGAGCCACATAGACGAGGCCACGCTGAGCCACATAGACGAGGCCACGCTGAGCCACACAGAGACGAGGCCACGCTGAGCCACACAGAGACGAGGCCACGCTGAGCCACACAGAGACGAGGCCACGCTGAGCCACACAGAGACGAGGCCACGCTGAGCGCCACAGAGACAAGGCCACGCTGAGCCACAGAGACAAGGCCACGCTGAGCCACACAGAGACGAGGCCATGCTGAGCCACACAGAGACGAGGCCACGCTGAGCCACACAGAGACGAGGCCACGCTGAGCCACACAGAGACGAGGCCACGCTGAGCCACACCGAGACAAGGCCACGCTGAGCGCCACAGAGACGAGGCCACGCTGAGCCACAGAGACAAGGCCACGCTGAGCCACAGATACAAGGCCACGCTGAGCCACAGAGACAAGGCCACGCTGAGCCACACAGAGACAAGGCCACGCTGAGCCACCCATAGATAAGGCCACGCTGAGCCACTTAGACGAGGCCACGCGGAGCCACGCATAGATAAGGCCACGCATAGATAAGACCACGCTAAGATAAGGCCACGCTGAGCCACTTAGACGAGGCCACAGAGACGAGGCCACGCGGAGCCACACTGAGACGAGCCACGCTGAGCCAAAAGTTCGCTGAGCCGCTAGTGCTGTGCATAACGAAACACGCATAGAGCCACTAGGCTGCCGAAGCCGGGCCCTTAAGGACCGTATTGCCAGCAATGGCGCATGGGCGAATTATTCAAGCTAAGACTATGGCCAGATAGATAAAGCATGACACCACCACCAGTAGTTGCATAGGAATTTACCTGAATCGTTACTGCAGAGCTTGCTGAGCTTCGAGAATGATCTTTAGATCGGGTCTTATGTAAGACTCGAATGCAGAGGAAGACCATCTGCCCAGGATCTTGATAGCAGCGGTAAAAATGCTGCGTTCAGCTGCTGTAGTGGCTGCACCAATCTGACTGGAATGACCAGTATACTGGGAGGGAGATAGACTCCAGCTTTTGAGGACAGAAACTGATGAGTCCTAAACCAGCTTAGAGAGGAGTGCTCCGTTAGTTAGGATAAATAGAGGGGAATTTAATCATAGATGAGAAGGGACAGAATTTATTACTAATTTATAAATGATAATGTGACAGAGCCTTGAGAGTCATTCTTAGAGTTCTTAAGAAAGCTAGTAAATTAGGTGAAAAACTTAAATCAGAAGAGACCATGGGGAAAATCAGAGTATTTAGCTCCTGGAGTGAATCCCCTGGATGCATGAGCCATGAACGCTGTAACACGCTACGATCTGAATACAACAATAGGAAAAGAGACCATTGCTGACGGAAGGTAGTAAAAGAGGGTTGGATGGATTTGCTTTTCTAACTTATTTAGTGTGTAATGTTGCCGTTTGAGCATAACCAACACCTAAGTTCAAGCAATGGGAGAATTCCATTAAAGGAATTGCTTCTTAAAGATTACGACAACGCTGTTAGTGCCTCCCTAGTTTTGCATGAATCTGCCCACGGGATATGATTTATAGATTATCGAGACATAAGCCAAACAGTGACTAGAGAAAGCTACGCATGAGCTACATAATTCATCAACGACCATTCGGAATATTGTCTATATGTTGACGCTTCTTGAGTCTCTATCTTGTATGATTCCGGTTGAACAGAGCGAAAAGTTTTAAAATTGACGGTGAGAGGTAATCGAAGCTGCAAAACGAGCTGTTGAAACTCCGACCCCTGAGCCGGGAGCAGCAGCTCTACCACGTCCAAAGGGATAGACAAAAATTATATGCTTACTCACCCTTGAAATGACCATTCCAGCATGCTATTCAAAATTATCTGTGGGGCATTCCAAGCCAAACCCCACATAGACATCGGAGACCCACCACATATCCTGCGAAAAGGGCACCATTATACACCTTTTTTTTATCTTTGTGATGCAATGTGATTGGCAGGCATTTATCGGAGGTTTACTACAGGACTTGATACAACTAATATGACTGTTAGTTCTAAGGAGATAGCAGTTTTTTGGCTAAGTACATGTGGTCTTTGACCAGAGCATCCTTGGTCTGCATTTCTCTGTACATTAATGTGGAAATACCATCACATAAATTATTTCTATCACACATGGTGGATTAAGTAGTCACCAGGACAGGTTGAGTACCACAGCAATTGAGCACATTTCCAATATTGAAGATCTAATTTTAAGTATTAAGGGACTTATTATATGAATTAAGTAGGCCTAAATATGTTAAAAAATAATAGTTGTTTGTAAATTACGACACTTGAAATTACTGCCACTGTAGAGATATCCACTACATTATGCGTAGCAGTTCTTAAGTAGGCTACTAATTTTGCAAACGTTCCACTATACTGTGGAATATCGGTGACGCAAAACTTACTACGAACATTTGCCCTTTAAGGTGAGCTATCCAGCCCTGTTGCAGTCTGCAGATCAGTAATTAGGAACACGCCAGATAATCATCACCGTGGAGACCAATTTGAACTCTGCCGCTGGTGTAGTAGGAAGCAACGGAGAAATACTTACCTGGATGAAGTTTAATCATGATAGAGGGGACATATTAGCAGTGGCTGGTGAAGCGCCTACCAAAAACTTGAAAACCGAGTTGAAAGCCTTGGAAGTGGATCTTGAACTTGAAACCAGCGAGAGAAGATCGCCTGTCGTGACTTGCAGAGTTGCTGATTCATGTCGGTGGATCGTGATCTGTGGGATAATGGCACCCGTGCAGACAGCGAGGTTCTTTTGCTGGACAAGTTTGTTGAGGATGACATTGCAGTTCTCTTCCTGCCGGATTATCCTGGCTGAGCTGACGCTGTTGAAGAAGCTTTTGATGACGATCGTCGGAACTAGATAATAGTAAACATGCGTGTCTTGAAACATGTTGGCTGCGACTGAACGAGAGGATAAGTGAATGCATTGGCATCTGCGAACTCAGATAAGTGTAAGTAAGGATCTTTTATACTTCACGTATTAGAACGCGATTGGATAGATGAGAAGGTAATAAATGACGTAACAATTGAGTCTTCCTGGCAGAACTTACGCTACGCTTTCATTTCTATTGTGTTTGTTTTCTGTTTGTTCTTAAAATAGAAATTACTTTCTTTTCCTCACCGAAATTCATCCACAATGAGTAACATTCTAAAAAAACATTTATTGGCAATAAATTCTACATTAAGACATTACTAAGTGTACCGTTACACTACAATGATATGCTTAAAACTGATAAGTTTTTCCTTTGAAGGAAAAGGCAACGGCCCTCATTTATCAAAAGTGCGTACACCAAATTTCGAGCGTACACCTGGTGTACACCCAAAACCAAGGTGACTTTGAGATTTATCAATATGGAAGTAGGTGTGACGATCACAAAAGTATTATAATTGTATGTTAAGTATAATCAAAATTATTTGTTTCATTTTGAATGTTATTGTGTTATTTTGAAAAAAGAAACAATCAGAAGGGTTTTATTCTAATGTGATTCCTTTAAGAGGAAAAGAGAGAAGTGTGCAATGCTACTCCTGACCGTTAGGGGCAGAGTCGAGCGATGGGTGTTAGGCTGTGCGAGTCGTGAGTTTTTCATTACTCCAGAGAGCTTGAACTTGACACACTGTCTCCTCATTTCTCTCCTGTGTTACAGGAGAATAATCTGTACCTCACGGGTGCCGACTCCACTGTACCCGTTACAGATTTTTGGTGGCCCGTACGGGGAATGACAGTAGATGCACAGGCTACAAGCACGACCAGAATCAGCAGTTGACATGTTCCAGGAGCTGACGTCTCTTCAGGCTTGAAGTGAGAGGGAGATTGGGTGATGCGTGGATCCTGCTTTCACCAGAACGAGTGCCGGTGAGGTGACGATTGTGCTGCACACGTGGAACCAGACCAGCAGAGGCGAGTGAAGGCGTGACCAGGGCGAGCAACCGACGGAAGGGAAGAGAGAAAAGCAGTCATGGCGGATGGTGAGAGAAAAGGCTTGATGTGGAGCATCAAGAAAAGTCTACTCATGTTGACGGCCGATGAACTTTTCCAACTAGCCCAGAGAGTTGGTCCGGTGCCAGGGAAGGACTCATCCACACTTCAGGTCGGCGACGAAGAGAGTTGCTTTGAGTACATTCTAACTTTTATGAACAGTGACATGTTGGTGGAATCTGAGGATTCAGGTATGGCAGTGCTGTTAGAGCTTAATGATACTGTGAATAATGTCATTCAGATTCGTTATGCTCAACCTAAATTAGGTGTTGGGGAGGATGTGAACGAGATAATGTCGATTCCAGTACTGAGTGAGAACAGGACAGTAGGTCAACTAGCGACAGATACTGATAACTTGACAACCGTTAACGTGACAGCCAGTGGTTCGAATATTTCTCACACAGCTGCAGTTAGCGAGAACAACCCCCCACTCACACCTACTGACGTCCAAAGCACACAGAACGCTGACACAGAGTTACAGAGAGTACTTTCTAGTTACGCTGAGCTTAGCAACAAAGTCATGCAGTACATAAACAGCCCCACACTCACTCACACCCACATCCCCGCCGTTACAACCTACTCAGCAATATGACAACACTCCCACACCAGAACAGCAGCCACATGGAAGAGACGACCGAATAATTCCCCTTCGAGACCTTTCACTGCTTCGTCGTGAGTTCAAGATCCAAGGTGGACAGATCGGCGACCAGGGCTCAGATTTAAGCTACAATAGCATATGCAGACAAATCGATGAGGGTGTTAAAGAGCGATTCAGCGAGACTGAAATATTGAGAGGCGTTCTCAGAGCCATTAAACCGGGAAACTTTAAAGACATGCTAATACACTGTCATGATTCTGCCATCATGTCTCTGATTTCTCTGGTCTTGTGGCAGGATCATGACAGACCCATGTTTCATGTGCAGCACATGGCCATTTGTTTGGGCCATGTGCTTGCGTTGTCTCGTAACCCCGCCCCCTTGTTATCCTCGTCTTGTGATTATTGTCTAGTCAGTTTCACCTGTCCTCGTCATTAGTGTTCCCTATATTATCCCCTTGTGTTTGCTGTCCTGTGTCGGTACATTGTTCATCTTACCTTGTCAATCTTTGTGTGAAAACAAGCTGTGAGTTACCTGTTGAACGTCGTGTCTTGTAAGAAGTATTTACCCTGTCTCAGCTGTTAGTTAATCGTCTGAGTCTTTGTCTAGTGTAGTTTATCTTGTCTTGCCTTGTTTTGCCCCATCGTGGGTTTTGTTTTCCCTGTTTTTGTGTATTAATAAACATTGTCACTGCATCCTGTCTGCTATTGGGTTCATCCTTCCCCACCCTCATAACATACACAAAGACGATTTGACGACAGACGAGCTAAAAGGCTTTCTGCAATCCCATTTAGGTGGGCGAAGCAACACAGAACTTTTCCAAGAGCTCATGTGCACAAAACAACATGACGGCGAGACTCCACAACAATTCTTGTATCGAGTGATAGGCCTCAAACAAAAGATCCTGTTCGCTTCAAAATACGCTGACACAGAAGTGAAGTATAAAGCGAACACAGTTAAAGACGTTTTCCTTCACGCCGTGTATCAGGGTCTCAGCCATAAGCATAACGACATACGTCGAGAACTGAAACCATTTCTCTCAGATAGCAGCGTGTCTGACGAGACGATCTTAAGGCAAATGATGAAGATAACAAACATTGAGAATGAGAGACAGAGACGTTTGGGGTCAGTTGTGAAGCAGAAACAAATAAGTGTAAATAGCACAGAGCTTGAAGCGGCAGCAGTACAAGGCAGTAGTACAAAGAAAGATGTTCCAGACAAACAGTCAAAAGCTGATGTACTCCAGCAGTTAACTGAGGAAGTAGAGGAGTTAATGAATAAAGTTGAACTACTGCAAAGACCCCAGCAGATTCAAAACCCAGAATGTTGCCATCATTGCCAAGTCAAAGTGGATCAAAGGAAAACCAGACCAAATAGCTGTGCTAATTGCCTCGAAAAGAACCGCCCAGGTTGCACTCATTGTTTCTACTGTGGTGAGGACGGTCACAGAGCAGTAGGCTGTTTGAAAAAACCCAAGCGTCCGGAAAACTGGAGCCGGTTTCTGCCACGGGACAAGCAGTGACCGGGCTTCACGTTCAGTCCCACAGTGCTGAGGGTAGCGTACGGAGTTTTGAGAGTCGTACAGAGATGAGTTTAGTTAAGAGACCAAAAGAAAACAATGAACAAGTCAATAACCAACTTTCTCTCTCTTTACCCACTCAAACCAGTAGACGCCTGGCCAAGTTTATAGGAGCCAAAGCCCTTGCACGATGTGACCTCAATGGGTTGACAGTCAATGCCTTACTGGACACTGGAGCCCAGGTGAGCATGATAGATAAGAGCTGGAAAGAGAAGTATCTACCAAACACACCCATTAGGCCGCTTAGTGAAATCTTTGATGAGAGAGAAGAGCTGGAAGTGCACGCGGTGAATGGAGAAATCCTCCCTTTTGATGGCTGGGTCCTTATTGCAGTCAGTTTCAGTGGAAATGGTGCGCTTAGCCAGTCGATCATGGTGCCTTTCCTCATCTGTAGCATTCCACTTGCACAGCCACTACTTGGATTTAATGTCCTAGAGGAAGTGATTCAGAACCGAAAAAAAGAACTTATTCCAGCACTTACCACGCTTCTAGCTGACGCAATATCGGTTCCTGCTGAGAAAGTTGAGCTGCTGATGAACTTCATTCAGACTGACAAACCCTCCATGTATCAGAGATTGATAAGAACTGGTAATTATGAGACTACAGTCCCAGCCGGACAAGTAGCCTGGGTGAAGTGTCAGGTCCCATCCGCTGTAGACCAGTCAGACCCTCTTCTCTTGTTTGAACCTAACGAGAACAGTGGCCATCTCACCGAGCTCGAGATTGAGGAGGGCTTACTAGAACTACAGACTGCAAAGAGACCTTATGTCATAATACCAGTGAGAAATAACACGAAGCATCCTGTTACAATACCAAGGTAGACAGCCCTTGGTAGCGTCCAGACGGTGGCTAGGGTGATTGAGAACAATCCATTAGAGAGCCCCAGGCCCAGAGTAACAGTCGTTAAAGCAGCAACGGCCCCAGTCAAACAAAGTGTTCCAGCGTTATGGCAGCCTCGTGTGGACCTCAGCCACCTTAGTGATGAGGAACAAGAGAAAGTCAAGAAAATGCTGTGGGAAGAATCGGCTGCTTTTGCACAAGACAGTCATGATATTGGATGTATTCCTAGTCTACAGATGTCTATCTCACTCAAAGACGAGATTCCAGTGCAGAGAGCTTACTCTTCGGTGCCCAAACCACTGTTCAAAGAGGTGAAGGAGTATGTACAAGATCTGCTCATGAGAGGTTGGATTGTGAAGTCAATGTCCTCTTATGCTGCTCCAGTGGTCTGCGTCCGAAAGAAAGACGGTACACTCCGCCTCTGTATCGACTATCGTCTCTTGAATCAGAAGACCATCCCTGATCGACATCCCCTACCTAGGATACAAGACCTGACTGATAGCCTCGGTGGTTATTGCTGGTTCAGCATCCTCGACCAAGGAAAGGCTTATCATCAGGGCTTTATCGCCAAGGATTCCCAGCACCTCACTGCTTTCATTACCCCCTGGGGGCTATATGAATGGGTGCGTATACCTTTTGGCCTCTCCAACGCCCCAGCAGCTTTCCAGAGGAGTATGGAGGAGATGTTGAGTTCCTTGAGAGATGATTGCTGTCTTCCGTACCTTGACGACGTGCTCTGCTACGCAAAAACCTTTGACGAGCACGTGGACGGGGTCCGTGAAGTACTCCAAGCCCTTCAGCGACATGGAGTGAAACTAAGACCTGAAAAATGTGAGTTATTCCGACAAGAAGTAAGATATGTGGGTCGTCTTGTGTCAGCTCAGGGAGTGAGAATTGATCCCAAAGACCTGGATGCAGTACGGTCGTTAACCAGCAGGACACCACAGACAGTGGGAGATGTAAGAAAGCTCACCGGGTTCCTGGGCTATTACCGTTCCTACATTCAGGACTTCTCAAGGATAGCAAAGCCCATCTATGAGCTACTACAAGTCAAGCCAGGACAAGCAGCTGTAGCTCGTGGAAAAAGTAAAGGTCCACAACTACCATCCAGAACACCTGTGGAGTGGGCCATCGAGCATCAGGAAGCTCTCGACCGACTTGTATCTCTCCTTGTTAGCCCCCCCGTGCTAGCATACCCCAACTTCGACTTACCCTTTGTATTACATACCGATGCTTCAGACCAGGGACTCGGCGCGATTCTTTATCAACATCAGAATGGCAAGTTAAGAGTCATTGGGTATGGGTCTAGGACTTTGACTGCGGCTGAGCGAAACTACCATTTGCATAGTGGAAAGCTAGAGTTCCTCGCCTTGAAGTGGGCCGTCTGTGAAAAGTTTAGGGATTACTTATTCTACGCACCCCACTTCACAATATTCACCGACAACAATCCCCTGACCTACGTCATGACTACAGCCAAGCTAAATGCAGTAGGCCATCGGTGGGTAGGAGAACTCTCCGATTTCAGATTTGACATAAAGTACAGACCAGGAAAGACTAACATCGATGCCGATACGCTGTCGCGTCTTCCTTTAAACATTGAGGCCTATGCTGAGTCCTGTACAAAAGAGTGTACCGAAGACGTGGTTCGTGCGATATGGGATGGAAGTAAAGTAGCCAAACTGAAAGATGTACCATGGGTGGCGGCTCTCAACATCTCTTCTCAAGCTGACTCATCCCCCTCATTTGATCACTTGACTGCAATCAGCCACGATGAGCTTGTGGAGGCACAACATGCAGATGAAGCCATCGGTGAAATGATCAAGTTAAAAGAGGCGGGTACACCTTTAACTGACGAGATACGGAAAGCGGCTAGTGGAGCCACTAGAAGACTATTTCATGAATGGGGAAAGTTAGTTTTGGAGAATGGTCTCTTGTACAGGCGTGCTAATGAAAGAAGGCAGTTGGTGCTCCCTGCTAAGTACAAAGACATTGTCTTGAAGAAACTCCATAGTGAAATGGCACATGTCGGTACGGAAAGAGTCCTCAATCTTGCCAGAGAGAGATTTTATTGGCCCTTCATGGCTAGAGAGATCGAAGAACATATCACGAGGAAATGTCCATGCATTAAATCGAAGAAGCCAGTTACTCATGTTCGCACCCCAATGGGTAGTATCACATCAAGCTCGCCACTGGAGTTGGTGTGTATCGACTATCTACACCTAGAGACCAGTCGTGGGGGTTACGAATATATCCTTGTGGTCGTCGATCACTTTACGAGATTCGCCCAAGCTTATCCAACAAAGAACAAGAGTGGGAAAACGGCAGCTGAGCTAATCTTTAATGATTTCGTCCTCCGTTTCGGATATCCATCAAAGTTGCACCACGACCAAGGCCGTGAATTTGAGAACGAGCTCTTTCGTACGTTGCAACAGTTGTCAGGTATTCGTCATTCAAGACATTCGGCACCATACCATCCCCAGGGGAACCCGGCGGAACGGTTTAATCGGACGATACTCCAGATGCTGAGAACGTTGCCAGAGAAGGAAAAGGAACGATGGAAAGATCAAATCCCACAAGTCATTCATGCGTACAACTGTACTCGGCACGAGTCGACAGGCTACTCACCTTTCTTCCTGCTTTATGGTCGTCATCCTCGCCTTCCAGTAGACTTACTGTTTGGGTTGGTTGAAGAAACAGAGCCTGACTCGCCAAAGGGATATGCGAAGAAGTGGGCAAAGCAGATGTCGGAGGCTTATCGAATTGCGAACGAGAGTAGTAAACAGGCCAGTGCCAAAGGTAAAGTGCTTTACGATAAGAAAGCAAGGGGAGTGGTACTACAGCCTGGCGATAGAGTCTTGGTCAGGAACCTTGGTGAGCGTGGTGGACCAGGAAAACTACGGTCATATTGGGAGAAATCGATCTACGTTGTGAAGGAACAGTTTGCGGATAACCCAGTATACGTAGTCTACCCTGAGTTTGGAGATAAGAGAAAGACAAGGACATTACACCGTAATTTGTTGTTATTAGCAAATGACCTTCCAGTTGAAGCTCTTCCATCCCAAGATGCTCCTGAAAAGAGAACACAGAAAAGGAAACACCAGACTCGACGCACCAATGTCTCAGAACGTGCAAGTCTACAGGAATTATCAGGTTCAGACTCAGATTCTGGAGATGACTCAGATGGTCCTCGTTATTGGTTGAGGGTACCAGGAGAAAAGATAAAGGAGATACCCGTGGTAGCCCCACCACAACAACCAGTAACCTCTCTGAGCCAGCCAACTCCAATACCTGCTGAAGAAGAGGAGGAATGTAGGATGCACCACTTACCTGAAACGGATTTGTTACCTGAAGGAAACGTAGAGATGGAGGAACCTGGAGAAGATGAAGATCAGTTTGTTGTTGCGGGACCTAAGGAACAAGATGGATATGATGAGGATCCAGAGTTCAGTCAAGAGGAACAGTTTCCAGTCAGAGCAGTGCCAGATAACCAGACCCAGGTCAGAAGGTCAAGTCGGGAGCGACGACCTAAACAGATTTTCACATATGAGAACTTTGGTCAGCCTACACAGACAACACAGGCTACAGTTAATGTGACAAACACACACTCACAGTCACCTGTTTACCCTGTACCTCAGACTACTCAACATTTGCACCCATTTATGCCTTATTTAACCCCAACATGTCCACTTAACTCTTATGCTACCCCTTACCCCTTATTTACATACATGCCTTATACGGTACCAGCAACACCATATATATTGCCAGTTCCAGTTGCGTGTTAAGAGAGACTTTGAGTTATACAAGTTAGAGAAGAAAATGGTGGGACCCATTTCTTTTTGCTGGGAAGTGTGTGACGATCACAAAAGTATTATAATTGTATGTTAAGTATAATCAAAATTATTTGTTTCATTTTGAATGTTATTGTGTTATTTTGAAAAAAGAAACAATCAGAAGGGTTTTATTCTAATGTGATTCCTTTAAGAGGAAAAGAGAGAAGTGTGCAATGCTACTCCTGACCGTTAGGGGCAGAGTCGAGCGATGGGTGTTAGGCTGTGCGAGTCGTGAGTTTTTCATTACTCCAGAGAGCTTGAACTTGACACACTGTCTCCTCATTTCTCTCCTGTGTTACAGGAGAATAATCTGTCCCTCACGGGTGCCGACTCCACGGTACCCGTTACATAGGCGTACGGCACGCTCAAATCCCACGCCAGCTCAGGAGGTGGTGTACGCACGTTTGAGTTAGCGTGGAAATGCGCAGAAAAACAATTCCTAACACCACAAAACACACTGACAAACTAAAACATATGACAAAAAAACAACAACAACAACAACATAGTAGCCTAGGCTAATTATAAACTTCAGTGTAAAAATCTGTCACAAAGAACCGGCAAAAGTAATCAGGGTTTTTCCTGCACAGACAATTATGAGGCGGCCGCCTCCGTCAAATTTCGTGCCGCCTCCGCCTCTCGACAAAACTCGGACAGACAGTCACGTGCTCACATACACTTTATCCACCGTGACAGTTCTGTCGCGATTCCCGCTTGTGTCCATTCTCTAACCGTGTAGTTTGCCGATAGTGCTGCACGGATCATAATCCGCGGGTCGAGCGGGCCGAGTAATAAAAACTAGGGATGCACCGAATTTTCGGCCACCGAGAGAGGTACAGAGAGAGCGCGCGCGTGCGAGAGGTATAAAGAGAGAGCGCGCGCGTGCAAGAGCGTGCGTGCGAGAGGTACAGAGAGAGAGAGAGAGAGAGAGAGAGAGAGAGAGAGAGAGAGAGAGCGTGCGTGCGAGAGGTACAGAGAGAGAGAGAGAGAGAGAGAGAGAGAGAGAGAGAGAGAGAGAGAGAGAGAGAGAGAGAGAGAGAGAGAGAGAAAAGAGAGAGAGAGCGCGTGCGAGAGGTACAGAGAGAGAGTACAGAGAGAGAGAGCGCGCAAGAGGTACAGAGAGAGAGAGAGAGTGCGGGAGAGGTACGGAGAAAGAGAGAGCGCACGCGAGAGAGAGCGCGCGTGCGAGAGGTACAGAGAGAGAGAGAGAGAGGTACAGAGAGAGAGAGAGAGAGAGAGAGAGAGAGAGAGAGAGAGAGAGAGAGAGAAGAGAGAGAGAGAGAGAGAGAGAGAGAAGAGGCGCTGCGAAAGGTACGGAGAGCGAGAGTGTGTGCGAGAGGTACAGAGAGAGAGGTACAGTTTAGGAACATTTAATTTTAAAACCTTTCTGCAGGCCAGTAGGCCTGTACATTATTTTTTAATGTACACATGAGTGGGGTCAAGTTACCATTTTAGTTTGAATTTTATTTTATACTGTGTATTGTTGCAATTTGCTAAATAAATATTTGGATAATTTGTAATTGATTTATTCTTTGAAACTTTAATATTAATTTATGCAATTGCAATGCCTTGATTTTAGTAAAGTTAGTACACAGTCATAGCCATAAATGCAATGGTAGACCTACTAATAATTGGCATAATTTCTTTCGGTGTTTCGGTTTTCGGCCTTGGTTTCCTCTTTTTCGGTTTTCGGTTTCTGCCAAGAATTTTCATTTCGGTGCATCCCTAATAAAAACATTCCATTTAATCGAGGGTGGATGACAGCTAAATGAGTGTAATAAAGACACGGAACTCCCATCATGTTACCTAATGTACGGACGGTAACAAAGTTGCGCTGTTGAGTCTCGCGCAGTTATTTAAAATATTAGTTATAGTTAAGAAACAATATATAGGCTACACACGACCAGAGTGCTGTTTTCCTGAATGCCATCACGATTGAAACCGTGATATTAATTTCAAAAGTTCAATAAAAAAATAGTTAAAATTAAGTTACTTACATTTTTAGACTGTTTTTGTTCTGTTTCCAAACAACAGAACCATATCGCGTCTCACAGCAACACTCATCCATGATTCATTAGGCTACTGATCATTCAGTGTTTTGAACTAATCGCTTGAGTCAAAGATTCAATTGCCCATTATTAAACTGCCTCATTCTGAATCAATCAGCCATTTGAACGAATCGTTTACATTAATGACTCAATGACTCGCTCATTAAGACGGCCGCCTGCCCCCTCCTACTGGCGGTTTAGTTTCAAAGTATCATTCTTTTCAACATTCCTTGTATATTCAAAAAATATTCAAAATTATCTCATTTAATACAGTTATAATTTTTCAATGTAAATTATTTAATTTGATTGGTAACAGCCAAGTGTCTTATTATTTTAATTGAATGTATTGATAAAATGTAAGAATTTTAAATTAAATTTAGAGCATACATTAAATAAAATTAGGGGGAAAATGCCCTTTATAAAGGTACACAAAATTATTCCTATAAGAGTGTTTTCAAAAATGGAACATTGACAATAAGTTTAAAGGGAGTAAAGCCTCTGTTTAGGCTATAAAGAAAATGTAGTTTTGCCAAAAGAAGAACTTTTAATTTAAATAAATGTTAATTGTGTGATATGTTACCATATTATCATGCTTAATTGAATAATTGTAATGTGATGATCAGATGCAGATATCTAAATCAAAGAATATGGGTGGTTGGCAGGTGGATTATTATTTATTTTTAACAACAGATTCGAGTGACTCAAAGTGCACCAGATTAATGAATTTATCTTTAAAATGTACACAATTTTCTCCCGGGGGGCATGCCCCCGACCCCCCTAGTGTTACAATTTTACCACCTCCGCCTCATTTTGAGCCAGGAAAAACCCTGGTAATGATTATGAATATGTAAAATATAGCAAGGAGATATTTACATTTTTTATTAATAAAGAAGTGTTTTCTTTGTGTCGGCTGCAAAGATGAAGTTGAGATGCTGACTCACGATCTTCGCAGTAGTGAACGCGCCAGAGAGAAATGCACATTTCAGATTACATAAGCAGAGAAAAGTCTGCAATCTGTTTTCTTTCGTTTTGCATTGTTTTGTTTAAAAGTAGACATGTCTGAGGCAAGTAGGGTACCTTAAACGCTGAGTTTCGGTTCATTTATGAGATGAGCTTAGTTCACGCGTCCTCCGTTTTATGATTATCTATCATCTACTATTTACTTCTTATTTGTTAAATCCAGGTAATTGGTTGATGAAACATTGATTAAAATTAAGATACAATTAATACAAAACGAAATTCAGTTTAAAGAAAGGTTTTGTGCATTATGTTTGATGTCTCTGTGAAAGTTTTAAAATTTATTTTAGACCGCTTTCAGAGTGCTCACGTCCGTATCATTGTTTTTTCCTCATAAATGCGAACATGAATAATAATAAGAATAAGAATATTACAAATGGACATGCAATTATTAATGTGAATGAATGGTACTCCACATCACATCATCATCTCTATTGTACGTGATACAATATTAAATGCTAATTGTTTCAAAACATGTGCTGTAAAATAATGCATTGTGATAGGTCATTTGATCTCCACGTCGGAGAAGTTTCTCTTCTTTGCCGTCTTCCGTGTGTTTATGGCGTAAAATGAGGGCCTGGGGGAAGCGGAGACTTGAATATTTAGAGGCGTGTTATTCTAATGACGATCGTTTTCAGTCGCTGCATTTATCAAGGACAGGTATTGCGTAGATTTCAAAGGTACGCACAGCTTCATACATCAGGCGGTGAGATAAGTGTAAGCATAAGCTTACGCCAACATATACGCCCGTTTCTACGCAAGAATGATAAATGAGGGCCAACGTGTATGTGATGTACAGACTACATCATTGTCAAAACGTCTAAAAACGCTGTATTCTTCAGCCAGGCCATTAGATGGCGATAAAACACTATAGACTGAACACGTAATATGCATGTGCATGACGTCATTATCTCCAGAGATTCACGTTTTTGTTGTTTACACTGAGACCGTTGTCAAAAACTTGCACTTTGAAACCCGTTTTCAAGTTTGCGTTTTCAGGCACCAAGAACATTAGATCTTTGACCTTTGGACCGATATGTAGATGACATTGTTTTTGGTCCTGAGACTTTCACAGAAGGTATACATGTTTTAATATTTAGACCACTTCTATTATCTATATCTGTTATTCAGTATAACAAAAAAAATGTATTAAAAAATTGCCTACCCTACCTTTAACGACGGTTTGGAGAAGCACAAAAGTACCTTCAGCTTTTTTTTCAAAATAGATTCTGTTTTCCAACATATTTTTTTACAACTGGTAGCAATGTAACCTGCATGATAAACTCACTGGACTGATGTAAACAGCCATTTAGCAACACATTAGCAACTACTAAGACTTTAGCAATTGCACCTACCAATCACGTAAAACACCCTAGCAATGCCCTAGAAACGATTATCAATGGTTTAGCAAGTCTCGACACAACACAGGAGTGAGCTTTGCATTAACAAGCACATTTTTGTCAGAGACAATATCAGACTCAGCTTTATTGTACCATTTAGGGAAACTTGGATTGCAGCAAAGAGCCAGAACACTAACCATGTCCATGTAATACATATTAGATAGACTATTGTATACAAAATATCATAAATTATAAACAACAAATTATTGACAAATTATCAAACCCTTTTACAAACGGTCAAAACATTGATTTGAAAACTCAACTTATTGTCAATCACCACACCCAAGTATTTATGAGTATCGACAAATTCAATGTGCCGACCTTTAATTGTTCTCATCAAAGGACTAGGTGGAGACCTCCTAAAGTCAATCACCATGTCCATTGTTTTATCAATATTCAACAGAAGAGAAATACTACAATACTACAAATGACTAACCTTCCATAAAATTTCAAATAAAATACGGTAACTACTTGTATTCATGCTAATGCTATTGCTCCTTAAACACACAATTCTTTGAAGAAAAACTTAAAAAGTGAGCGTCTAGTAAAAAATGAACAGAATGAACTGAGAGTACAGCGGTGTTCTTAGAAAATGTGAGTTCTGGTTCAAACAGAGTTGCATGTCTTCCTATAGTCAGCTAGTCCCTTGGGCCATGTACAATTACTTTTGTGGCAAAGAGCAGACGCTCTCATAGGCTGCAGAACAACCCAAATCTGCCACGTACGGCTCTGCGATCAGCGCTGGGATCAATCACGCACACAGTGGGCGCTGAACTAGATCTTCAGAGAATATTTGAGTGGCTTAGCAGGGAGGATTTTGGGTGCAGCAGGGCTAGAAAAGTAATTTACTACTGAAAACGATAAGAACGAACAGTTAGTGCAGGGGAAATTCTGAATTCTTCAGTGTGCAGTTTCTAATGTTAATTTATGTTCAGTGTCAGTATTAGAGGCAGTTTCATTAAACATAGACATGGTTCAAATAAATCACATTTACCTGTTGTACAATTGTAAAGCCGCCTGCAATGGGACTCTTAAAACCTCTTGAATAAAGTTCCGTCTTCATGATATTTCCAGACACTGAATGGAAACTAATATGCTAATGTATTATATGATTCCGATGGGATGTTTTAGTTATTAAATCCTAATTCTGTCTCCAAACAAGTCAGAACGCATGACTTGAATGGACCCCACTCTGCACATTGAGCCTGTGCTTCAATATACACCACACTAATGTATAATTTACACTGTGATGAATGAGTGTAAATTCATTGCTGGAAGTCTGTGTTGAACAACAACAAACCAGCGGTTGGTCTGGAGGAAAGTAATTAGGCATGTGTAGCTCCAGACATTTGAACTGAGTAAATATGACTCCCCGTACACCGCTCACACTAATTATTTCAATTCCGAGCAAGCGCTTTTCCCCTACTGTCTTCTTCCCCCATGCATAATACAGTAGCACACTGCACTTAAGTGGATCAGCCCAGGTTAATACCATCTTTGACTGCAACTTTATCAGGTTAACTTGAGCTGCTTCCATTCCAGCAGCTGCTAAATTTACATATCCTATTTGTAGTGAAACAGCGCAATAGTGTTTACATTTCTAGTAGGTTAAAAATGTGTGCTGTAAATCAAATGCTAAGGGCCGTTCACTGGAATCCGTCAACACTGATGAACGGCCAAGAGAATTTGGGGTCCAATCCAAGATCATGGTCTTGCTCTTTTCATGGACTCAGGAGCATTTGGACTTGGTCTTTCTTTGGACTCGAGACAGGTTGGAAGAATGTGTTGGTTTGCGTGACACTCTTGACACGCTCTACACTGGATTCGCCACGTTGAGTTTCTTACAGTAAACGGATTCACAGTTCAACATGACATCATGACTTTTGCGTAAACATACACGCCACTTTCAAGTCAAGTGGCGTGTTATTTATACGCATTTTGAGCTATCCACGTGTATGCGTGTATATCTACGCCGTTATGTCCGAGTGATTCCGCGTGTATGTACACGCCGTTAAAAATCCGAGCGAAATAAAGCCAAAATTTTGATATACATCTGGGGAGCGATAGTTTTCTTACTAGGATGGCAGGGAAAAACTTATAAATGGTATTAACCAGTGACGGGTAGGTTTAGGGACGGGGTTGGAGTAGGTCATATATTTGTATATGCAGTAATGTAACGTTAAGTCAACGGCGTTCATAAACACGCTAAAAAGCGATTTTGCGTGTTGATAGCACGCCAAAAATGGAAATAGGAATTGGCGTGTCATACATACGCAGTTTCATGAGATCAGTCTGCACAGTTCTATACTTGTGACAAAAAAATAAAATGCATTTGGAAGATTTGCATTGAGGTATTCAGTGTAGACAGGCTCAAGCTGTTGTGGTGTGCCCAGTGTAGATGTGAGATGCAATGCAACCGCCAAAGCAGTCATCTGATGAATAAAGACGAACAGCTAAAAGACAGCGCAGATGGAATGTGAGAATGTGTTCTCTGTGAACGGCCTCTTAGAAGCTATTATTTACACCCATCTAAATTCTATCACAATTTTTAAACATAAAATGCCAGCAACTTAAGAAAGACAAGAACTGCTTGACATACTATCAAAAGGTGATTGTATCATGGTAGAAGAAAAAACATTTGGCAAGGGTAAGAACATGGCTTTGATGAACAAATTAATACGTTTAAAAGCAGTGATTTTGTATGCAATGAAATTTTGCATGCAAATGTATGTATGCCATGAGAAACATGATACTGTATAAGAAATGCTGCCATATATTAGTTAATTCTTGGCCAAAACCTTCCGGGAGAGTGGTGGGTGCTTGTGTTTGTTGGCTACATTCATAAATCATTTTGAAGATGGTATTTAGATTGTTTGTCTCATTGCATTATGCAGCAGCAACATGCAAAACATTGTATTGCATACAGGATGACTTGGATGAAGCAGTGGAAAATGGCTTGACAAACACAATTTTCTTTCCTGTGTTGACATATTTCCTCTTCCTGAACAGATTAGGAAGGGATATTTCAAAGGGTATGTCCTTGTAGGATTGCTTTTGCTTACTTCACAATCCTGCGTGAACCCAATCAATGAAGAGTTTGTATATTCAAACATACTGTAGGAGATATTTCCACCAACTTCACCTACTCCTGCAGAATCGTTTATTTTTGGTGTAGGATCCCAGGGTGATGGTTATGATGGAGATGGCTGTAGTCATCTGAGGAATGGTAGGCAGTCAGATTGTTACCTCAATGCAGGTGGTTTGGGTGCTGACTCAACAGAAAAAGTCCAAAGAGCCCAATTCCATGTCTGGTCCCTCGCTTTGGCTCCTTTAACATATGGCAGGGGTCTTCAGAGAGAACAATAAATTATCATTTTTTTGTATATATATATTGTCCATTTTATGTGCATTTCCAAATCGGCGGAAACCCCAGAAAGAGGGGGAGTGAAGAAAATCAAAAGGTGCAGGTTTATCTAAGTGGGACACACACTACCTGAAGGCCAGTCGCTGCTATTTGTTGCTGGATTATCTATGTGTGCTGACCGGGTGTGCGATTGCAAAGAGATGGAGGAATTGAGCTCTGCACAGTTCGCCTGCCTGGTGCAACATAACTTCAGCCTGTTTTAACTGCCACAGGTAGCATTGCCATTGAGTCCATCTTATAACCCCACGCTAAGTCTCCAAACTCTTTCCCGGCCCTGAATGTTCAATAGTTTGGCCACCGCGCAGCCTGCTTCATGCAGTCAACATTCACACACACACACACACACACACACACACACACACACGTACACGCTCATTACACACGCACACACCAAGCGAGTCAATCGCTTGTTGGAATTTTTTTCTTTCTTGTTTCAATTTAATTTAATTTACATTTATTAATTCTTTAAATTTAATTTGGGTCAGCCACCGTTACATAAGTGGCACCCGAACAGGGACCTGAACCTTGAATTTGAATTTCCCTTGAACCTTTAAATTTGAATTTTATGTAAACCTTGAAAAACCTTGAGTTTCACTAAATGATGAATCAAAATCATTTTCACAAATGAAATTGGTCATTGTCAACACTTTAAACTGAAATGTGTGTGTGCAGTGTTGACCCCCTGACTGAGCCTGGGTTCTCCCAAGGTTTTTTTCTCCATTCTGTCACTGATGGAGTTTTGGTTCCTTGCCACTGTTGCCTTTTTCGCCTCTCTTCGCCTTTGTCGCCATTAGCTTTTGGCTTGCTTAGTTGGGGACATTTAACATTTAATTTTGAATTTAACAATACTATTACAACATTATTATTATCTCTGTAAAGCTGCTTTGAAACAATTTGTATTGTAAAAAGCGCTATATAAATAAAGGTGACTTGACTTGACTTGACTTGACTTCACTTCCACAAGCCAGCACCACCAACTTCCCAGGAATCCATGTGCGGTTTGCAACTTAAATACTAGCTGATGTACATGACCAGAGCCTTCTCTATCTTCAGTGGCACAGCAGGACTTGCCTGACATCCTACCAACTCATGGAAAAGAAATTCATCATTTCATTCAACAAGTTAAAGGAAACCAGGGCAATTGGATGGAACATATGCCAACCCATGAGAAAACCATTGGTCAACTCTCAAAAGAACTTAAAGGGTACCTATCATGGAATTTTGAAAATTACCTTTCATGTAGTGTGTAACATAGATCTAAGTGAACGAAAACATCCTGCAAAGTTTTAAATATGAAAGTTCACCATATACAAAGTTATTGTCTCTCAAAAGTGAGTCGACTCTGAGTCGCTGATATGAATCGATAGACGAACGATGCATTTTCTCTAACTTTCGTACGTCACTTGTACAAGTTTTTTAAATAAGACACGCCCACTCATTGCGCGCGCCAGAAAACAGTGAAAACAACATGTCGACAGGTGTTCTGAAGTGCGAATCAAAAGCGAACTTTTTTTTCAATGCCCAGGAACGAGCATGAGAAGAATCTGGCTAGAGTTTATATTTACAACTATACCACACAGGTATAGCCACCTTGAGCTGTGTTCGCGTTATTTTAATGAGGATTCCTTTACAAACATAAATGCTTTCAAGTAACAAGCTAGCAGTCACTCTGTGAGAACGGCAAGAGCGCGTGAGTTTGTTTATTTCTTAATACCTAGTTCTCCTGTTGCTCTGTTTACTATTTGTCAAACAGGTAGGGCTATTTTCGAATCTTGGCTTATTTATAATTTTTGTCTCCACTAAATATCTGTATTTTAATTAGACGCAACCTATTTTGAATATTTGCCGTGCGTCTTGAAGGGTTGTAGTCTGTATTTTATTGTAGCACTTAAGTAGCGCTGTTCAACAGCTAGTTTCGATTCGGCCCATTATCAGGATACTTGCTTTTGCTGTGCTAATAGCAAGGGCTATTTAAGCAGATATAAAACCAGAGTAAATTCAGAAAGAGAGCCAGAACAAGCTAGCAGTCACTCTGTGAGAACGGCAAGAGCGCGTGAGTTGTTTATTTCTTAATACCTAGTTCTCCTGTTGCTCTGTTTACTATTTGTCAAACAGGTAGGGCTATTTTCGAATCTTGGCTTATTTATAATTTTTGTCTCCACTAAATATCTGTATTTTAATTAGACGCAACCTATTTTGAATATTTGCCGTGCGTCTTGAAGGGTTGTAGTCTGTATTTTATTGTAGCACTTAAGTAGCGCTGTTCAACAGCTAGTTTCGATTCGGCCCATTATCAGGATACTTGCTTTTGCTGTGCTAATAGCAAGGGCTATTTAAGCAGATATAAAACCAGAGTAAATTCAGAAAGAGAGCCAGAACAAGCTAGCAGTCACTCTGTGAGAACGGCAAGAGCGCGTGAGTTGTTTATTTCTTAATACCTAGTTCTCCTGTTGCTCTGTTTACTATTTGTCAAACAGGTAGGGCTATTTTCGAATCTTGGCTTATTTATAATTTTTGTCTCCACTAAATATCTGTATTTTAATTAGACGCAACCTATTTTGAATATTTGCCGTGCGTCTTGAAGGGTTGTAGTCTGTATTTTATTGTAGCACTTAAGTAGCGCTGTTCAACAGCTAGTTTCGATTCGGCCCATTATCAGGATACTTGCTTTTGCTGTGCTAATAGCAAGGGCTATTTAAGCAGATATAAAACCAGAGTAAATTCAGAAAGAGAGCCAGAACAAGCTAGCAGTCACTCTGTGAGAACGGCAAGAGCGCGTGAGTTGTTTATTTCTTAATACCTAGTTTCTCCTGTTGCTCTGTTTACTATTTGTCAAACAGGTAGGGCTATTTTCGAATCTTGGCTTATTTATAATTTTTGTCTCCACTAAATATCTGTATTTTAATTAGACGCAACCTATTTTGAATATTTGCCGTGCGTCTTGAAGGGTTGTAGTCTGTATTTTATTGTAGCACTTAAGTAGCGCTGTTCAACAGCTAGTTTCGATTCGGCCCATTATCAGGATACTTGCTTTTGCTGTGCTAATAGCAAGGGCTATTTAAGCAGATATAAAACCAGAGTAAATTCAGAAAGAGAGCCAGAACAAGCTAGCAGTCACTCTGTGAGAACGGCAAGAGCGCGTGAGTTGTTTATTTCTTAATACCTAGTTCTCCTGTTGCTCTGTTTACTATTTGTCAAACAGGTAGGGCTATTTTCGAATCTTGGCTTATTTATAATTTTTGTCTCCACTAAATATCTGTATTTTAATTAGACGCAACCTATTTTGAATATTTGCCGTGCGTCTTGAAGGGTTGTAGTCTGTATTTTATTGTAGCACTTAAGTAGCGCTGTTCAACAGCTAGTTTCGATTCGGCCCATTATCAGGATACTTGCTTTTGCTGTGCTAATAGCAAGGGCTATTTAAGCAGATATAAAACCAGAGTAAATTCAGAAAGAGAGCCAGAACAAGCTAGCAGTCACTCTGTGAGAACGGCAAGAGCGCGTGAGTTGTTTATTTCTTAATACCTAGTTCTCCTGTTGCTCTGTTTACTATTTGTCAAACAGGTAGGGCTATTTTCGAATCTTGGCTTATTTATAATTTTTGTCTCCACTAAATATCTGTATTTTAATTAGACGCAACCTATTTTGAATATTTGCCGTGCGTCTTGAAGGGTTGTAGTCTGTATTTTATTGTAGCACTTAAGTAGCGCTGTTCAACAGCTAGTTTCGATTCGGCCCATTATCAGGATACTTGCTTTTGCTGTGCTAATAGCAAGGGCTGACACAGCTGCCCTCACTTAGGTGATTATAAGCATTATATCTATGTAGTGTGTGCGCTGTCGCGGAAGCGTCAGCGGAAGCATTCAGCCTCCTCGTGTGAAGACCGACTCGGGTAAAGACATCGACTCTACCTGCGCGACTCCACCGAGCAAGGACACCTGTAAGGCAACTAAAGTATCTTCTTCACCCTTTCTCTCCTACCCTTATCTTATTCCCCATTATCATTATGTGCTTTCAATACATTCCTGTTGTCTCTCGACAACGCTCTCTCACTGCACACAGAAGGCAGCGCAATACTGCTAACCTGCGCCCTTTTCTCTCATCCTCACACTCTCCTCTCACTCTTTCTATGGGTCTATGGAATTGTCAATCAGCAGTCAATAAAGCTGACTTCATTCCAGCCTTTGCATCTCATTCTACTCTTAATATCTTGGGCTTGACTGAGACCTGGATCCGTCCAGAAGACTCAGCAACCCCTGCTGCTCTCTCTAACAACTACTCTTTCTCTCACACCCCTCGCCAGTCGGGGAGGGGTGGGGGCACTGGTCTTCTCATTACTAACAATTGGAAATACTCAACTCTCTCTTCTCTATGCAATAACACCTCATTTGAATATCATGCTATTACACTTACAACTCCCACTAAGATCCATATTGTAGTTATTTACCGCCCCCCTGGTCAACTGGGAAGCTTTGTAGAGGAGCTAGATGTGCTGCTGTCCTCTTTCCCTGATGATAGCACTCCACTTGTAGTCTTTGGCGATTTCAACATTCACCTAGCAAAACCATATGCAACTGACTTCAGCTCTCTCCTAGCTTCTTTCGATCTCACACGGCTCATCACCTCCGGTACTCACAAGTCAGGCAACCAACTGGACCTGGTTTACACACGCAACTGTACCACTGACAACATTTTGGTGAAACCTCTCCACGTTTCAGATCATTTCCTCATTACTTTCAATCTACAACTCACTACCCATGCTCCAGCAACCTCCCCAGCATTTACTTTCAGACGAAACCTGCGCTCACTTTCTCCGTCCCATCTTTCCTCTGCTGTGTCATCCTCTCTTCCCTCACCCTCGCATTTCTCATCACTGGATGTGAACACTGCGACAGATACTTTATGCTCCATCCTAACCTCTTCTTTAGACAATATCTGCCCTCTCTCCTCTAGGCCAGCACGCGCCACTCCCTCTAACCCCTGGTTATCTGAGGTTCTTCGTGAACACCGGACCAAGCTCAGGGCAGCGGAGAGGAAATGGCGCAAATCAAAAGACACATCTGACCTCAGTAGGTATCAATCTCTGCTCTCTGCCTTTTCTGTTGATGTTCACACCGCAAAATCTTCATATTTCCACAACAAGATCAACAGTGCCTCTAACACACGAACACTGTTCAAGACATTCAACTCTCTCCTCTGTCCACCTCCACCACCACCCACCTCCTCACTAACTGCTGATGATTTTTCTAACTTCTTCACTGACAAAACTACAACTATCAGCAGTCAGTTTTCAGATTCACACACACAGGAACCCAGACTAACCTCTCCCACAGCCAATAACCTTCTCTCCTCCTTCTCTCCACTAACCGAGGAAGAAGTATCCAAACTTCTCCTCTCCAGTCATCCTACCACCTGCCCTCTTGATCCCATCCCCTCACACCTTCTACAAGCCATCTCTCCCACACTTCTACCAGCTCTTACACACATTATAAACTCATCCCTCCACACTGGCATTTTCCCTACAGCATTTAAGCAGGCTCGGGTAACTCCACTGCTTAAAAAACCAACATCAAACACATCACTTCTAGAGAATTACAGACCTGTCTCTCTCCTACCATTCATTGCGAAAATACTTGAACGAGTTGCTTTTAACCAAGTATCATCCTTCCTGTCTCTGAACAGCCAGCTGGATGTCAACCAATCTGGCTTCAAGAAAGGACATTCTACCGAGACTGCATTACTGTCGGTCACAGAAGCCCTGCGGATCGCAAAAGCTGCTTCCAAATCATCAGTTCTCATTCTCCTGGACCTGTCTGCTGCCTTCGACACTGTGAATCATCAAATCCTCTTGTCCGCCCTCTCATCACTGGGCATCACTGGAACTGCCCTCCACTGGTTTGAGTCCTATCTCACAGGTAGGTCCTTCAGGGTTGCATGGAGAGGCGAGGTATCCAAAGCACATCAACTGACCACAGGGGTTCCTCAGGGTTCAGTTCTTGGACCGCTCCTCTTCTCTATCTACACCACATCATTGGGACCCATCATACAGGCACATGGTTTCTCTTACCATTGCTATGCTGATGACACCCAGCTCTACCTCTCATTTCAACCAGATGATCCCACAGTAACGGCACGGATCTCAAGCTGTCTGGCGGACATCTCGGCATGGATGAAGGAACATCACCTGCAGCTCAACCTGGCAAAGACTGAGCTTCTCGTCCTCCCTGCCAATCCGTCTCTACAACACGACTTCACTATCCAGCTAGACTCTTCCTCAATCACCCCATCAAGGTCAGTCAGAAATCTTGGAGTAATCTTTGATGATCAGCTGACCTTCACCGACCACATTACAAAGACCGCTCGATCATGCAGGTTTGCTATGCACAACATCAGGAAAATCAGGCCTTTTCTAACTGAGCATGCAACACAACTTCTCGTCCAGGCCCTGGTCATTTCTAGGCTTGATTACTGCAATGCTCTTATTGCTGGACTTCCATCATGTGCAACTAAACCTCTACAAATGATCCAGAATGCTGCAGCTCGTCTTGTCTTCAACGAGCCCAAAAGGGCCCACGTCACTCCTCTGTTCATCTCTCTGCACTGGCTACCACTCGCTGCTCGCATTAAGTTCAAGGTGTTGACGCTTGCTTACAGATTGACCACAGGTTCAGCTCCCTCCTACTTTCACTCGCTATTACAAGTCTACATCCCTACCAGAAGCCTACGATCGGTCAATGAGCGACGGCTCGTGGTACCATCACAGCGAGCCACAAAATCACTCTCCAGAACTTTCTCATTCACAGTTCCATGCTGGTGGAATGATCTGCCCAGCCTCATTCGGAATGCAGAATCCCTGACAGCATTCAAAAGACAACTGAAAACTCATCTATTCAGGAGCACTTAACATAAAAAAAAAAAAAAAAAAAAAAAAAAAAAAAAAACCTTCCCCTTCCCTTAAATCCTCCCTTGCTTGGCTTATACTACTCCGAGCTATGTGTGAACTTTGTACTTTGAGCACTTCTTGCGTTGTTTTTGCCTTTTCACGATGACTCGCTTGGTTTTGTCCTCAGTTGTAAGTCGCTTTGGATAAAAGCGTCTGCTAAATGACTAAATGTAAATGTAAATGTAAGTGTGGATTCGCGAGTCGCCTGATACTGAAGTAGTGTTAATTTTGTCACCTATTTTTAATTTAGTCTTAGTCTTAGTCTTGTGCCAAATGTCCTTGTTAGTTTTAGTCATATTTAGTCATTCACATATCTTTTTTTGTTAGTCAAGTTTTAGTCGACTAAAAGTCTCATCATTTTAGTCAAGTTTTAGTCAAAAGAGAACGTCTCAGGTTACTATTGTAACCATAGTTCCCTGAGAACAGGGAACGAGACGATGCGTCGAAAATGCTACGGGAACGCCTTCTGCGTGATTGCGTCTGAAGCATCTATGCCAACTAGTCCAATGGAAAAAGGGAATGAGCGTCACGGGCGGGTGACGTCATGACCAGGAAATGATAAAAGCACTTCCGCTGCGAAACGCCAGTTAGCTTCGAAATTGCCGAAGCAAGCCGATCGCAGGGACGCCGGAAATATGGCAGAGGGACGCATCGTCTCGTCCCCTATTCTCAGGGAACTATGGTTACAATAGTAACCTGAGACGTTCCCTTATCGAAAAGGGAACTTCGAGATGCGTCGAAAACGCTACGGGAACGAGAATACCCAATGCGCCATAATTCAAGTACCTGAGTGTCAGTCTGTTCAGCTAAGCACTAAGCACCTGAGAACCTGGGGCAGCATCCAGGTCTAGGCTGTAAAATCTCACGAATGTGAGCGGAGAGGACCAGCCCGCCGCATCACAGACATCTTGGAGAGAAACCCCATGCAGTAAGGCTTTAGAAGCCGCCATACTCCTGGTCGAGTGAGCTCGGATCACCAAAGGACAAGGCTGGCCCGAGTACTCGTAAGCAAGTGAAATAGCCTCGACTATCCACTTACTGACTGTCTGTTTGGAAGCAGGAAGACCTTTTTTAGGTGAACCAAAGCAAATCAATAATTAGTCAGACTTCCTGATTGTTTCAGCTGACGCAACCCTCCATCCTTTTTTGGAACAATGAAATAACGGCTGTAAAAACCATACTCTCGGTCGGGTGAGTACACCTGTTCTATAGCTTGTTTCGCTAACAGGGCCTTTACTTCTTGCTCCATTACCAGAGCCTGCTCGGGATGCACCACTGTGGGTAGCACCCCGTTGTAACGAGGAGGACGAGAGCCAAACTGTATTCTGTATCCTTCCTCTACAATCTGCAGGACCCAATGAGAAATATTCGGCAGAAGCTTCCACGCTGCCAGAAAATTTACTAAGGGAAACAGCCTCTCGAGGCTGGTCTCTGGTGTTACTGAGAGAGCCAAATCTGGAGCCTGAAACATAACGGCAGGAACTACCTGACCTGACTGCTCTAAAGCCCCCCTCAGAGGGCGCGAAACCGATGCTGTGCCGCAGCATAGCATCAGCGACTCGCTGGAGACCACTGCGCCCTGAAGCACCGGAGGTGGCAGGGTTGGCAGGAGGGTCTCGTGAGGACCCCGAAATGGAACGGGCACCGTGTAATGAGGTGAACACCGTTCCACTTCGGTTCGGTCGGATGCCTAAGCATCAGGACCTTTTTTTTTTTTTGAACCGAAGCCTTCTTCGCCTGAAGAACGGTCCTCAGATCCGGTTTAGGCTTAAGCGACTTCGGTTGAGAGGGCTGCGTCTGTCTCCAGTATCTACGTGGAGGAACACGAGACGCAACACTCTCCTTTTGTTGCACACGGTATGATGAGCTAGATGGCTGGGGCTGATCACGCCCAGCAGCCCCAGGGGCTGGACACGGCGAGGGATTAACTTTTTAAAAGCGTCAGACTCCTTTTTAGACTCCTGAAACCTATCCACTACAGTGTGGACTGCGTCACCGAAGAGACCAGAGGGTTCAAGTGGAGCGTCTAATAAAAAAGTTCGATCTTTTTCTTTAATTTCAGAAAGATTGAGCCATAAGTGCCTCTCAGTGGCTACCAAAGCTGCCATAGACCGCCCAATTGCTCTGGCGGTCTCTTTAGTAGCCCTGAGAGAAAGATCAGTAGCCCTACGAAGTTCTCGAACATCGTCATGACTAATTCCCTCGCTGTTATCCAGTTCCCCCAGCAGGTCAGCTTGGTAAGCCTGGAGCAGTGCCATGGTGTGTAAGCACGCTCCAGCTTGACCTGCTGCCGAATAAGCTTTGCCCACTAACATAGATGTATTTTTAAGCGGTCTAGTGGGCAAAACCGGGGCTTTCAGAGAAGATGCGGGACCAGGCGCGAGATAGCTGGCTAAATTCTGCTCGGCCTGGGGCATCGACTCATAACCAAACTCTTTTAGCCCTCTAATCTTTGAATATGTAGTGGTCTGAGGGTTAAAAACACGAGATGAGAAAGGTTTATTCCAGGATTTAGAAATCTCATTGTGTAAATATGGAAAAAAAGGCAGCCCTCGTGGTGGATATAATGTGGCTGAAGGAAGAAAACGCTCATCTAACTTGCTTTTTGAGCGAGTGCTTTTTTTCTCAGATGGCCATTCAATATTTAGTTTTTCTACAGCCCGTGACATGACATCCACCAGCTCATCATACGCCGGGGAATTAAATTGTGAATCCCTTTCCCCCGTGTGTGCATTTTCACTTTCAATACTCATAACGTCAACTTCCTCAGAAGAAGAACATTGCAGTAAAGGAGAGCTCTCTTCCCGGGCGGAGAAACCGCAAAGCGTGCTTCCGACACCGGGAGAGGAGAGCTAGATCTCTCGGGTAAGGAAGGAGAAAAGGTCCTCGGACCCGTCTCCCCCCCCTCCGAGAGATCTAATTGCGATCCCCAGGAATGCATTCTCCGCGCTGCCTCGGCAGACGCGGGTCCTGATCCTTGAGGATCGTGAGCCTGCCCACTCTGTTTGTCAAAGAGTGCCAGGCGAGAGCGGAGCATGCGAAGCGGTAGCTTCTCACAGTGTTGGCACTCAGCCCCCTCGAAGGCTGAGACCGCATGCTCCACTCCCAAACAAATCACACAAAGCTTGTGTGTGTCCCCACCCGTTAAATAACGCGGGCAGGGAGGAACACACTGTTTGTAGACTTGTTTCGCCATACCGATACCAACAATATTGTAACAGACAACAATAAATAGACAAGACAGTATGACACAGATCGCTTGCTGAGGCACAGAAGCTAACTGGCGTTTCGCAGCGGAAGTGCTTTCTAAGAAGTTCCCTTTTCGATAAGGGAACTCAAGGTATCTTAGTCAAGTTTTAGTCAACTAAAAGTCTCGTCATTTTAGTTTAGTTTTAGTCAAAAGAGAACTCAATATATCTTGACTGACAGGTTACAAAGGTTTTTTAACTGTTTTTGGTTGCCACGTGACGCGTCTCATTTTTCTGTTCAGAGCAGAAATAAAATAAGTATACCTAGAAAAACTGAAAAGAATAGGCCTACTGTACTGTAGTGTAAAATACAACCTATTTACATTCTAGGTTGGTCTTGAGAAATAACAAGATTACAGTTTTTTCCAATTGCTAACACACAATTTTGCAAACTAGTGTGGTTTTATCAAAATACTTAACACAATTCACAAAACCACACACCCAAACTGCAAAATACCTTATATCTCCTGCAAAATGAAGCACTGCAACCAAAACTACATATTGCATTATCAAAATCAAACTTTTGCACGAAATGGTACACACTTCATTCATATTACCAGATTTTTGTCTAACCAACTACACACTGTTGGGCATTATGAAAAGCACTCTCATCTTTTGTATGCTTTGCTATAATACTAAAATAGTTCAAATTGTAAAAAATTCTTCAGATTGTTCACATGACAGAAATATTTGCAGATACACACACATGCTGTTGAAACATTTATTGTTTTATTTTTCACCAAACAATATGCACAGCAGATATATTTACATTGGCCTGAACAAAAAACAGTAAACTGAAAAACAAAATTGCTGAAAAAATAAATGTATAAAAAAAAGGCAAGAAAAATAATTAGGCAGCATCTTGCCGGACAGTTGGGTCAGGCCACATCACAGGCAATTTCTTCCCTTGCCAGACATCGAGGGAAGAAGCGCATTGAGTGCCTTATCCATCCCTGAATCACACACACATCAATCTCCTCATGCCTCTTCCATGGCCTGCACAAGAGGCATGCGCTGCCGGTCGTATACCTTTCACCGCCATGCTGAAAATAACTCTTCTAGGGGCTCCTACTCTTCCTCTTCTTTTCCTCTTTCTCTTCCTCCTCCTCTTCTTACTTTTCCTCTTTCTCTTTCTCTTCCTCCTCTTTCTCTTCCTCTTCTTACTTTTCCTCTTTCTCCTCCTCCTCCTCTTACTCTTCCTCTTCTTACTTTTCCTCTTTCTCTTCCTCCTCTTTCTCTTCCTCCTCTTCCTCTTCTTACTTTTCCTCTTTCTCCTCTTTCTCTTCCTCCTCCTCTTCCTCCTCTTCTTACTTGTCCTCTTTCTCCTCTTTCTCTTCCTCCTCCTCTTCCTCTTCCTCGTCTTCCATTGTTGTTGTAAAAAAAAAGGTGCTCACCTGTGGTCTTTTCATAGTGCTTACATCCTGATTGAAGTGTTAATCATTAACCATTGAAGTGTTTGGCCAGCTGGCACATGTATTAACCAATTAGCTCATGTATTGTCATTTTAAATGGCAGTGTTTTGAAATGGCAAACATGTGACTTTATGTCAGATTGTTGTGTCTTATGCAGAGAACCGTGTTCAGTGCATTTAAAAAAGTGCCATTTTGAATTGCAAAATGTGTGTAAAGCAGAAAATGTGTTTAGAGTTTTGGAGACTTGAGAAGAGGTTTTGCTCTCTGTGTGTCAGTTTAAATAATTGAGCTGTCCATGTCATTTTAGTGTGTTAGCAATTGGAAAAAACTGTAAACAAGGCTTAACAATTACTATTTCTGCTGTTACTTCGGATGATTATATATATATATATAACATGATATTATTTAGATATTTTTCATTTAAATGACTATTACTACATCATAATTACAGTTTTTTACAGTCGCTAGGACCCATTTTTCAATACTTAAGTCACTTTTTCAAAACTCTTCACACAATTCTCCTAACCAACTTTCAGCTTGGCACAGCAGTTCATTTCACATTCAAAATGCACTAAAACTACCAAATCACTTCATACATATCTCAAATCAACACATTCTTCCAGAACACTAGCAAAGGTTGACAGCTAACAAACACACTTTGTCACCCACAAAACAATAACATAAAAAACACTAACAACAGGTAACTTTATACAATGTTTTACTATGTAAATGCTTTCTTTCTTCTATCTCTCTACTGTTTAGAATTTACTGCAATATATGTGAATGAATCAGACATCATGCAGTTATTATATTTTATGTTTTTGGAGTAATTCCAAAGTACATAAAATTGTATAGACACCATCCACCGATACAGATACAATAGGAATCAGCTGTTATTGGTCCAATTAATTTTTAGATTCTAAATATATTTCATTACAATATTACTGTAGAAATGTTGCAAAATGCTGTCTTATTCAGTTTTGTATTATGTTATTGTTTTGAACTAAAGTTTAACAGTTTTGAAATCAGTATGTAAGCATGTGCAAATTGGCCTGTAGGTACACAGAGTTCTGGCGGTTGTTGTGTCGAAGTGAGAAAAGAATTAATGTAATTTGAAAGATGTAGTCATTGAATGCAGTTTGTGCCAAAGCAATGATAAATGATCCACAGTTTAGCCCACATATACTTCTGTTGTGCTCACTGTGTGAAGAGTTTTGAAAAAGTGACCTAAGTATTGAGAAATGTGTCCTAGCGACTGTAAAAAACTGTAAATCTATCTGTGCAACAAAAACAGAAGAGACAAGCATTATTTCGGCCATCTGTAGCCCGAAAATCATTGCCTGTCTTTTGGTTTGTATAATAGTAACTTACAACTACATTTGGATTATTAGAAAATGTCGAAATTACGTGACTCTGGAGAGTTTTTTCGCATTCAAAGGCATGTAAAGGGAACGGGAACCATTGACACAGAGAAGAAAGAGTTAAAACTTCACATGTGCTCGCGCTCATACCGCTAATGAACATCTGAACACAGACAATCAAATGCACATCAACGGATCTTCCTCTGTCTGTTTTCCAAAATGTAATCAAATGTATATTTCTGCAAGCATTTTTAAACTGTTTAACTGTGTCTAAGGCAGGCAAAGGCATTCGTTTTCGCTACTGCACATTACCGGGCGGGCGGGTGTTCATTTCATATAAACTGTATAAATTGATGTAGGCCTATATGTCCAAAAAAACGGGTAATGTCATACTTTGTAGTTGTGCTATCGTGGCGTAATAATCTGTTTGGTTGTAAAATGTATTACCTGAATGAAATGAAATCATTTCTTCCTGTGGAATTTCACATAGCCTACAGGTTACGAAGATGTTCAACTAA